>JBBBDQ010000620.1:1662500-1729735 GCA_037127315.1 Ascarosepion bandense | reverse complement strand
AAAAATGAAACAAACTACACAAAGAAAATAAATACGAAAGTCAAACAAAAAGCGAAGAGTCGCCTAAGGCAACCTCCGTAAATGAAATATGGGGAGGGGTTAAAAAGAAAAGTGGAAAAAAAATTAAATTAAACGGTTTTTTTTGGTCAAAAATTCAAATGAAAGTTACTATTAAAAGAAAAGTTTTTTTAAACAAAAATAAATATGGCACTTAAGGCCAAACGGATACTGAAAAAAAAAGAGAAACAAAAAATAAATTCAAGACGGCCGACCTAAACAAAAACAAATATGGCCGTCAAAAAATACGAAACTAAAATACAAAAAGCTAGAAAATAAAATTAAAAAACAAAGCAAGAAAAACGAAAAGATAAATAAAATTAAACTTAGCTAAACCAAAGAGGGGTCTTTTGTGTGAAATAAAAGTAGTCCAAATGGGTTATTTGCAAACAAAAAGTCTGACGCTCGCCAAAGCAAGTCAGGAAATGACAAAACACGTCAATCAGTGACTTAAGCTCGTCCGAGCAGAAGCCATGAAAGTATTTATAGAAGAGACAAAGGGAGGCCACATTTCGACGATGGGGAAGTGGCTGCAATGTCGTGAATATTAGAGTAAAGGTGAAGGCGACAGACCAAAGAATATAAATAATGTTATTAAATATTAATGTCACATTCAATAAAAGTATTTAAAAAAAAAACGAAGAATTTAACTAATTAGATAATAATTTTACTAATTAGATAATAATTTAACTAATTAGATAATAATTTAACTAATTAGATAATAATTCTTAAAATAACAACAAAAATGTCGTGGATAATAACTGAGTATAAGACAAGCGATAAACATAAAACACGAGTTAGACAAATGCTTTGAGGTCAAAAATATTATTTTCTAAAATTTAAATTACAGATTAAACGCTACCGACAATATTAAAGTTTATAAAATTTAATACGAAGTTCCGGTTTATGATGAAAATGTCTCATGATCCGCCGAAAACCAAAACAAAATAACCTCCTACTGATGGGTTAATATTTTTTTCATACTCATTTCACCCCAAGCAGGGCAGGGACCCCACTCATGCGCAGGAGAGAGAGTAAGAGAAAACAAAGATAAGAGAAGCATAAGAATCAAGGAGATAGAAGATGTCAAATGACATTGCATTTAATCTTTTTTGGAGATTGTAGTTATCAGAGAAGGAAGCAAACGGAAGGGAGATCAACAAAAAGAAAGTGCGAGAAAAGAAACTGTTAGAGTAGAAGAGTTTTTATAATCTATCCCAACTTATTTATAAATGGAAATTTGTCTCTGTGTGTGAGTGTCTCTCTGTGTGTGTGTGTGTGTGTGTGTGTCCGTTACCTATAGACTCCGAAACGGCTGAACCGATTTTCTTGAAAATTTACACAGTTTTACTATAAGCGTCTGCGAGTGTTCTTAGGTAGGTTTTGTGTCGACGTACACCCGATAAATATCGAAAATCTATAATCGAAAAAATCGGGTTATAGAAGCAGTGGTCCGATTTTAATCAAATTTGATACACTCATAGACAAAGACATAAGAAACGATATTCAGAAGTTTCAAGGTTGCAGTTCTTACAATAGTACAGAAAATCGATAATATATATGTATATATATATATATATATATATATATATATATATATATATATATGAGGCAAGATGTTTGTGTGTACGTGCCTGTATATCTATATTGTTTTCAGCCCTTTTATTTTAGTTTTTGCTTCGGGTTTTTCTCTAAGTAGGTATAATTGTAGTTCTTAGTCTCAGCCATGATACCATTTACTCAGAGGACTTATTTAGCCTTCAAAATTCAGTTTACGACGAAACAAACTTATTCGATATCGATACGAGGAAATCAAAATTTGACTTACATCCATTCATTTTTCTTTCAGTCTGCGGTTTCGCTTTAACTGGAAACAACTATTGCTTTTTAGTCTTTCGTGCCAACGTCCAAAGAGTCTGAGCTGCAGGACCCTGGATTAGTTTTAAAGCTTTTATTACACCCGAGCAATGCCGGGCTATACTGCTAGTTTAATATCAAATGGTAGGATCAATATGTCTATTTTGTAGCACGTTTAAATGCATGTGGTCGGTAAATCAAGATAAAAAGCTTGTCAGAGAAGTTCTTTTTTTTAATCATTTCACCCCAAGCAAGATATTTTACTGCCACTGTTGCGTAGGGGGTTACATAGGGGAAAGTGATTAGAAAGCGGGGTTAGTTATAGGAAATGTCAGGAGGAGGGTAATAGACGGATGAGGATGGGGGTGCGATGGGGGTGCGATGGGGGTGGAGTAAATGGAGAAATGAGCTTGAGAGAATGGATGCAAGTTAGTGAGATAGAAATTTTTTTAAAAATCGTATCACCCCGAGCAAGGCGGTAATGCCACTGATGTGCAGGGGGCTACATAAGTGTAAAAAGATTAATTAGAAGAGAGTGAAGAGGAAGACGAACCAGTTAGAAAGGAGCTATAGAAAGATGAGAATGCAGGTGTGATGACAGTTTCAAAGGTGGAGAGAAAGGAAAGGCTATACGGGGTGGTGAAAGAACTAGAGTAAAATAGTTAATAGATGTGTATTGACATTGCATTTAAATTCCTGGAGGTTGTAGCCGTCAGGAAAGCAAGAATATGGGAGCAAGTTCCACAGGCGGGAAGTCCGAGAGAAGAAGCTGTAGGAGTAGAATTGTCGTCTGCATCCGGCTAACCTAACTGTGAATGGGTGGGACCCAGTTGCCAATCTCGTTGCACGAGTAAACACCTGTTGAGGGAATTCGACAGGCGGGAAGTGCGAGAAAAGAAACTATTAAGAAGAGTATAAATTGCGGCTATATTTTATCGGTTTCACTGCAAAAGGGTGGGACCTAGTTGTCAGTCTAGTACCTCGTGTAAATTCATACATAGGGGGCACCAGTGAGCTAAGTTCATTGGAGCAGAAGCCGTGAAAATATTTCTAGAAGAGACACAGAGAAGCCACATCACACCTGTGAGAGAGCCACTGTAGCCGAGCTGTCAAGTCGATATAGATGGCATTACAGATTCTTTGTTGGATTTTGTCATGAACCCCGAGGTGAATAGCAGGGGCACCCGACCAGATGTGGCAGCAGTTTCCAATACCCGAGCGGATGGTAAAAAAGACAGAAAGAGGCCACATGACGTCGGTGAGAAAGTGATTGAAACCGGTTTGCAAAATCAGGATTAATTGATTAAAGTTAAAAAAAACAACAACGAAATATCGTAATATGGTGTGCTTCATCGATAATAACCATGGTCAACCCTGACCGACGGAGGCCTACTTCTTCTATGTGCCCTGTCCCTTCAGTACGTATGCGATCATAGCTTTCCACGTCTCCCTATCCCTGGTGGCTCTGAGCACGCCTTCTCCTGTTACACCAGCCAAACCCCGTTCCGTCATCCACCTGATTAGGTCCTTCAAATATGTTATCCGCTGCTTTCCCCCGTCTCTTTTTCCCTCTATTTGGCCTGTTATACGACTAACATAACCAGAACTTGGAAGATGACTGAACTTCTTCTTCTTCTTCTTCTTCTTCTTCTTCTTCTTCTTCTTCTTCTATGTGCCCCGTCCTTTCAGGACGTAGGCGATCATGGTTCTCCACGTTTCCCTATCCCTGGTGGCTCTGAGCACGCCTTCTCCTGTTACACCATGCAATCCTCGTTCTATCATCCACCTGATTAAGTCCTTCAAATATGTTATCCGCTGCTTTCCCCTGTCTCTTTTTCCCTCTATCTGGCCTGTTAGTATCAGTTTCTCCAAGCCCTCCTTCCTCATTTCGTGTCCCAGGAACTTCAGCTGTCTCTTCCTGATGCTCAGTATTAATTTCCTTTTTATTTCCATCATTTCCAAGACCTCATCATTGCTCACATGCTCGATCCATGATATTCGCAGCATCCTTCTGTAGAACCACATTTCAGTTGCTTCAAGTTTTTCCTTCATCTTTGATGTTATTGTCCAGTATTCACTGCCATATTGAAGGACGGACAGCACATAGCACTCCAGTACTCTCTTCCTTCTTTCTAGGGAAATTGTCCTGTTTCTTAATACTCTTTTCAGCTCCTGGAATGCATCCTTGAGCTTTTGGATCTCTGGAATATAAATGTATAGAGACTGTGACCACAAAGTGAGGGGTCAGTTTATATATTGATTGTAATATAGAATTGATCCCCCACTTTATATCCAGTGGTCTTCTTTAGAACCACATTTCAGTTGCTTCAAGTTTTTCCTTCATCTTTGATGATATTGTCCAGCATTCACTGCCATATTGAAGAATTGACATCACGTAGCAATCCAGTACTATCTTCTTTGTTTCTAGCGAAATTGTCCTGTTTCTTAATACTTTACTCAACTTCTGGAATGCCTCCTTGTGCTTTTGGATCTCAGGAATATAAATGTATAGAAACTGCTGTGACCACAAAATGAGGGGTCAGTTTATGTATTGATTGTAATATGGAATTGATCCCCCACTTTATATCCAGTATTCTTCTGTAAAACCACATTTCAGTTGCTTCAAGTTTTTCCTTCATCTTTATTGCTATTGTCCAGCATTCACTGCCATATTGAAGGACGGACAGCACGAAGCAATCCAGTATTCTCTTCCTTGTTTCTAACGAAATTGTCCTGTTTCTTAATACCTTGACTTCTGGAATGCTTCCTTCGCCATTCCAATTCACCTTCGGATTTCTGTGTCGCACTTTCCGTCTTCTGTTATAGCGCTTCCCAGGTATTTAAATTTTTGTACCTGCTTGATTCTAGCATCCCCGACCTGTATTTGGCATTGTGGGCTGACCTTTTTACTAACGACCATAATCGATAATAATAATATATGTAAAATCACTCCAGATTATAACATGAGAAACGTTTTATTTTAACTTTTAATTGAAGATATCACGTGATAACACGCATATTTTGCTGTAGAGTAATCAATTTACAACGAATTTGCATTGCATAATATTTAATAAAGTGATAAATTGATATTGATGGCCAGGCGTGCAATCCTGGGGAGCCTTTTTCAATCAATAAGATATAGTTCATCATTTTTACAATGAATTTACATTGCTATCATGATCCCAGTAGAAATTTTTAGAATCCACCCTTTTATAATAAAGACCGTTATATATATATATATATATTAATGCAGGTTTCATTGAATAATATACACAAGTTTTGTCTATTAATTTTGTGCAGGATCCGTTCATACCGTCTGATATACTTGATGGTGATATCGTTGAAAGACAACAAAAAATCACAGTAATTGTTGATTTTTTTATCGGGTCTAAGCTTTCGGCTCACATAAGCCATTATCAAAGAGTAAATATTAACACACAGTAAACATAGAACATTTAAGCTATTAACAATAAAGAGAATTAAATTGAAAATATAAGTCCATCCCTACCGTGGCTATATTATTCAATGAAACCTGCATTAATTAAAAAATTCTACCAAAATAAACACAATTTAAATATATATATATATATATATCCTGTCACGCTCATTAAGAGAAAGAGAGAGAGAGAGAGAATAGCGAGTTAGAGTCGGCTCCCTTCATTAGAGAAACAATTATTTTTGCATTTTCAAATGAATAAATTATAAAAAGTTAACATCCAACAGTTTGTGCTAATCACATCGTCATCAGTGATATTTTACCAGGACTTCAGGCTTTTAATTATAGAAATATTTTCTTAAAAAAAAAAAGAAGACTTTTCCTCATCACTGACAGGTTCTAACGGGTGCGCGTCTTTTGTGGTAAAAATCTCTGCGCTAATGTCAACAAAAAATTACCCTGAATTTTTTAGTAGCGTGACCCGCCTTAGGATGAATTATATCTGATTGATCGGAAAATGCTGCTCAGGCCTCCAAGTCAAGTCACGAATATCAGCATATTTCTTTATTAAAAACGAGTGGGACTGTTCTGGAAAAAATGTCTGTAAAATACTTATATCGATATGCCGTCTAAAATATATTTAAAACTAAATTTTAATGTTAAATTTCCATGTCATGTTTTTCTAAGAAAGCAAATCGTTTTTAATTGACGCTGATGTCGATCTAAAACGTTAACTTCAACTGCCTTTCTATCTATACTGTTTGTTCTCTTTCTTTTCTTTTTCTTTCTCTTTCCATTTTAATTTTCTATATTTTGTTCTTATAAATTTTAATTATTTTAACTATATTTATAATATAATATTACTAGTGGTTATATTTTAATTTGTATTAAAGAGTAATATTTACAATTTATTTATTTTTTTACCGTAAATATTTAAAACTAATTTTTTTTCTAAGAAAGCAGGTGAATTGCAATCGACGCTGGCGTCGATCTAAGACGTTGACAATTTTCTCATTATACTGTTCGTTGTGGTACAGTGGATATCGGCTCGGAACGAGATGAGAAGCCGGGGAGCCGAGTTCGAATTCCAGTTGAATCCATTGTATTCACTTACGCGCAAATACCGTTGTGAAAGGTATTAATGCGTCTCTTCCTTCCAATTGTGGATTAAATAACAGGACAGATTGGATTCTATAGCCTTGGTCGGCAACCAGTCTACCGTAGAAAGTCTACTGCGGGTTAATCTTCTGCCCAGTCAGTCATGTCTCTTTCGAGACATGATCGCCCAAGCGTGTATCACGTATGGCACTTAACTGACTGACTGTTCGTTCTCTTTCTTTTTTTTTTTGTCTGTCTGTTTTTTCCATTTATCAATTGTATATACTTTTTTTTATTTTTATTTCTCTCTTTGGTTTTTTTTGAATGAGCGAGAAATTGTTTTTGTAGATTACCGTTACAAATGTCTATCCTAGACACGGGTACGTGAGCGTCTGTGTGTAACTATTTTTCGGAATATTTTTTGGGATTATTTTGAATATTTTTAGTTGCTGTATCTTTTGGTCTGACGAGCAGCTTTTTGCTGTGAAATACGTTTAATCCATGAAATTGTAGAATATCTAAATTTTTTTTCTAAATTATATGACTCTGTTAAATTGAATAAATAAATTTAACAGTGAGTTCTTTTGAGTTCGTCTCTGTCGGAATTTATATACCAAGTATTCTACCTTATACATATATATATATATATATATATATATATATATATATATATATATATATCCAAAACAAAACAAAATTTTAAACTGAAACACCATCAAAGTAAGCTAATAATTTAGATAGTTTCATAAAAAAAACGAAAAAAAACACCAGAAACTTAAATAGCATCGTACAAAACAAAACCACCAACAAAGTATGCAACTGCAGGGACAAAAATAAATTTCCAATTCAAGGTCTCTGCAACACAAAAGTAATAATTTACAAGGCACAGGGACATGACCCAAATGGTCAAAATAAACTATATTTGGGCTCAACCAAAGACACTTTTAAGACCAGGTGGTTTAATCACAGGTCTACATACAAAATAGAAAAATGAAAAAACAATACAAAATTGGCTAGCCACGTGTGGAAATTAAAATCAAAATATGGAAAAGACCCAGACTTAACGTGGAGCATTGTAAAAACAGCCAAGCCTTACAACGGTGGAAAAATATGTAGACTGTGCCAAGAAGAAACATTAAAAATTATGACATACCCAAATAAAGACGAACTGTTAAATGAAAGAACGGAAATCATGACTAAACGCATCCACACTCAGAAATACCTTTTTGGTTCATACAACCATGGATGAAAACACCATAATCCGTTTTAGTTTAAAAATTGCGCGTTCATAAATTCCCTGCCACTTAAACGTTCAAATAAAACACCGTTACAAGAGCGTTTTTAAAAAGAAAAACGATAAAATTCAGTTATTAAAAATCGCCTGAAGACAACACTTATGGTAGAAACCTGGGTAGCGAAATAACTCGTTTTAAAATGGAATATATATATATATATATATATATATGTGTGTGTGTGTGTGTGTATATATATATATATATATATATATATATATATATATATATATATAAGTATGTTACAATATCACTAAAAAGTAGGTATTTTTCTGTGTTAGACTGGTTGCCAACCAGTCTACTACAGAAAAATGACAATCTACTGGGAGAAGATCTTCTGCCCAGTTAGTCATGTCTTTTTGCCCAAGCTTTTATCCTGTATGGCACTTAACTGACTGATATAGAAAGTTAATCGGGTCGCATGTGACCTGCGCAGACCTCACAGTCTGCCCATGATTGATCTATTTTGATATGAAGTAAAGAAATGAAAGAAAAAAAGAGCGATTATTTCTAGTTTCTGTGCCTAGCGTCCCTCCTCACCAATGATTGTTCAGTTGATAGATGAGCAAATAATTAAATCACAGGTGACAAAAGAAACATATTCCATTCTGACTCTTTTCCCTCAATGTCCGAAGAAAGAATTCAGTTCTTCCTTGGCTCAATTAATACACAACAAAAACGTTAAAAAAAAAAAAAAAAAAACAAGAAAAAAACAAAACAAAAAAAAAACTGAAAACGTCAAGAAAAGAAAAAGAGGATGTTTTCGTAGAGAACAAAACAGCCGAAAAGAGATTTTAAAAAATTTGGTGAGGGGGGGGGCATCTAGAAGATAAGGAAATAATAAGATAACTTCTATTTCAGTTCGCGTCCAGTGACCCGTCTATCATTTTTGTCGGACCAGTGGAATTATCCGTTCAAGCGTCAAACATTTAAACTCAACGGAAACAATTTAAAAAGAAGAAAAAAAGGAAAGTGAGGTTGGTTGTTTTTGCATGTTAACCGTTTTTTTAAATTATTTAATGCCCAATTCAGTATAAACCTCATAGTCAGGATGGAACTCACGACTCAGTTGCAATATTCAACCAGAGTAAGTGTTAAAAGTTACTCAACATCGACACCCCTAATATTGATAAAACGTGAATTAAGGGAAGGAGACAATTAAAATTTAAAAAGAAATATAGATTTGTAGTTTAGATTCTTTACCAAGTGCTTGTAAAATCCCATTAGTTTTATTGAATTACGCAGCTACTTTTGAATAGGGACATATAAATTCGGTATTTATTTTCTGCTTAAATTTATTATTATTTACATTCAAACGAATGTCGTAATTCTTGTTGTTATTATCACTTCATTGCCTCCAGTATGAATTTCTGGGATGAGAAGATACCATTATTTAAATTAAGAGTAATATCTTCATCTTTGTTGTTATTATCACCCGAGAGCCTCCTGTTGAATTTCTGGGATAAATAATTATCACTATTTACATTCAGACTAATCTCCTCATCTTTGTTGTTATCACCCAAGAGCCTTCTATCTGAATTTCAGGGATGAGGAGTTATCATTTACATTCAGAGTAATATCTTCATCTTTGTTGTTATTATCACCCGAGAGCCTTCTGTTTGAATTTCTGGGATAAAGAATTATCACTATTTACATTCAGACTAATGTCCTCATCTTTGTTGTTTTCACCCAAGAGCCTTCTATCTGAATTTCAGGGATGAGGAGTTATCATTTACATTCAGAGTAATATCTTCATCTTTGTTGTTATTATCACCCGATAGCCTTCTGTTTTAATTTCTGGGATAAAGAATTATCACTGTTTACATTCAGACTTTTGTCCTCATCTTTGTTGTTATTATCCTCTGATCGCCTTCTACCTGATTTTCTGGGAGGAGGAGTCATCATTATTTACATTCAGTATAATATCCTACGCAACTCTGAATGATTTTGAATACCCTCGTCAATCCTGTTATAATTCAATAGGAGTTTTGATAGCCCCGTCACTCCTGTCATAACCCAGCATGACTTTCAATATTTTCGTTACCCCTCTTATAACTCTGTATGATTTTCGATATCCTTGTTGCCTTTTTTAGGACTCATTTCATGTGTTAATAATATTAAGTCTTGTTCAAGCTTCTCGCTATGATGTCTTTTTAGAAATCATTTTGACTGAAATCCAATGGGCTTTTTTTGTCCCACTTGGGGTTCTTTATTTAAGACATCTGGCCTAGTTCGTTTCTATTACGGGGGGACTGTTATTTACTCAACAACACATATTCTTATAGATTTGTAAGCCGTGTACCTCTTCAAACTTAACATATGTTTTATCAAGTTAAAAATAAAAAATGGGAGAATTTAAAATATATCTTTCTAAATAGCCAAATACACATCGAAACTTATTTATAAATGGAACTTTGTCTCTGTGTGTCTGTGTGTGTGTGTGTGCCCGTTACCTATCGACTCCGAAACGGCTGAACCGATTTTCTTGAAAATTTCCACGGTTGTACTATAAGCGTCTGCAAGTGTTCTTAGCTAGGTTTTGTGTCGAGGTACCCCCGATAAATATCGAAAATCGATAATCGAAAAAATCGGGTTACAGAAGGAGTGGTCCGATTTTAATCAAATTTGATACACTCATAGACAAAGACATAAGAAATGATATTCAGAAGTTTCAACGTTGCAGTTCTTACAATAGTGCAGAAAATGGATAATATATATATATATATATATATATATATATATATAAAAGGCAAGATGTTTGTGTGTGTGTCTGTTTATCTGCCTGTATTTTTTCAGCCCTTTTATTTTAGTTTTTGCTTCGGGTTTGGCTCTAAGTAGGTATAATTGTAGTTCTTAGTCTCAGCCATGATACGATTTACTCAGAGGACTTATTTAGCCTTCAAAATTCAGTTTACGACGAAAAACTTATTTGATATCGATAGCAGGAAATCAAAATTTGACTTATATCCATTCATTTTTCTTTCAGTCTACGGTTTCGCTTTAACTGGAAACAACTATTGCTTTTTAGTTTTTCGTGCCAACGTCCAAAGAATCTGAGCTCCAGGACCATGGATTAGTTTTAAAGCTTTCATTACACCTGAGCAAAGCCGGGCTATACTGCTAGTTCAAAATATTTTATCAAGTCCTTTTCTTTATTGCCTGTGAACAGCCATGGACTATTAGTAAAGATGGTGGAATGGTTTCTCGTTGACTTCTCCACGTTTTGGAAATAATTTTCCTAGACTAGCTTTTATTCAAGGCTGAGAGTGAAGCGGTATATTCAGACCGTTCCCGTGCGAAAATAAACGGAGAAATTCAGCTCGGAGTTCGAATTCCGATCGCCTCCTCAACGCAACAAATGCACCCTTGCTCGCTTTTCAACCATTACGATGAGCAGTAGAAATTGTGCAACTCTGAAAGTGGGTGGATACTTAGGAACGGAGATTTTTGTGAGAAGGAGGCCTCAAACTCAAACAGCGTCTTTATTTTCATGCTACACCACTATCGGATACACAATTGAAGAATGAGTTTGGGTATAAGTATGTCACTCCACGAAATTAAACGGAATAAGTTTTCATTCACAGTAGTGGAGTTCTAATCTATTTTTGCCCTCTTTCTCGCTGTCAGCATATTTCTGAGAGAGAAATAACTGGGAATTCGGTGCCGATAGTCTTCAATTAACTGGAGAAAGTTGCTGACCATTTCTTTCACTCGGCTATAAATCACTGACTGCTTATTTTTTTTTTTTAATCATATCACCCCGAGCAAAGTGGTAACGCCACTGATGTGCAGGGGGCTACGTAAGAGTGAAAAGATTGGAAAAGATTGGAAAGAGAAAACCAGAAACCAGTTCGTAAACAGGAAACAAGGGATAAGCCTCTACACCTGTTCAATAGAGGTGGGTGGAGTGTGAACCGGGCGATAGTTTAGTCTATCTACTCCAATTGAAAAAAAAAAAAAAAAGAATAAAGAGAAAAGTGAAAAGATTGGAAAAGAGAAAGCCGGAAACCACATCCTAAACAGGAAATAAGGGATGAGCCTCTACACCTGTTGAATAGACATGGGTGGAGTGTGAACCGGGCGATAGTTTAGTCTATCTACTCCAATTGAAAAAAAATAAGAAAAAAGAGAAAAGTGAAAAGATTGGAAAAGAGAAAGCCGGAAACCACATCCTAAACAGGAAACAAGGGATGAGCCTCTACCCTTGTTCAATAGACATGGGAGGAGTTTGTTCTTTTTATCAAGTTGGGGACATTATTTCTAATTAACTTTTTCCTTCAGATATGCAAATATGACTATTAACTCTTTTACCTCCCTAACTATCTATCTGTTTCTATCTATATGGTTGTTTTGTTTGTTTTTCTTTGAAATTGGTCTCTGTGTGAGTCCTTAAAAAGCTAAATGCAAAAAAAAAAAAAAAAGCTCAGAGGGAAAATTGCTAAAGATCAAATCTTATAAAAATCGGAGACTGAGCAGTTTCATAAATTTTCGAAGCTTATAAAAGTAGAGGGACCAACCAAGGGCTAGTCAAAATTCTGGGGGAGCCTTGGCACCCCCCGCCGTAGAATCGCCACTGGCCCTGAAGTTCCTATCATTAACGCTTTGACGGAATATATCTTTAAAGAAAAATCTGAGTGGTACAAATTCACCGTTTTGCGTAAAAGCCATCTAAACAAGAATAAATGTTCCTTTTAAAAGTCATCATGAGATTAATTTTAAAGTTGTCTGTAAGCAGAAACCTATCTGAAATCACGCTGGGCTCGTAAAAGCGCAATGATTACGAAACAGTTCTTGAGGGTGGCTTATGTGCCTCGAGTGAAATTAACAACATAGCTTTTGTGTATAATCTAATTCCCATCAGTTTTGATAAAATGGAAATCGATAGCTTCTCTTACTGCTCGTAAATGACAATACAAGATAAGGCTACATCTATGTTGTTTATAATCCAAACACCTTCGTCTATCGGAACAAGATTCTGTTTTCTGTATTAACACAAGATCCTGATGTCTGGAGTTCGTAAATAGATGTGTAAAACATTTTACAGTTGGAATTTCCCTTGCTCTGCCCAATATGTACAAGATTTTCAAACTTGTTACTTCGCAAATGAGGCTTACTGTTATAACCTCTAACCTTTTCAGTGAATACGTAAAAAGAATTTTCTGGTACCAAATACAATTAGGTCTTAATACCGGTGGGGAGCTTCTTTTTTTTCTTTTTTTTTTTTTTTTTTTCAGTATACAATAAACGTGATGTCGTAATAAAAGCGGGTTAGGAAAATTATTTAAAGAGTAAAAAACAAAAAGTAAGGAATTAATTAAAGGAAGGGTGTGGTAATGAAAGTAGGAAATAATTTCAAAGGTCAGAACTGTGAAATTAGAAAACCGAATGATGTTAATATGGTCGTGGAGATCGGAAAAAAAATCGTATTAATTTATGGATAATAAAAAATAAACTGTAATGTCATGATCGCCTACGTCCTAAGAAGGATCTGCAGTTAACATAATAAATGAACACAACAACAACAACAACAACAACAACAACAACAATAATAATAATAATAATAATAATAATAATAATAATTCTTAGGATGTTCTCTAATTGCCCCAAATAAATATATAACTCGTCACGAGAGAGTGGGACAATATTTACATTGGACAATGTGCAAACACTATGGAAAATCTGTAAACAAACACTGGTATGAACATCACCCAGCACCGATTACAGAAATAAAAGATGTCACCATTCTATGGGATTACACCATCTACACAGACAGAAAAATTGAAGTAAAATAGGCCAGACATTATTGTTAAAAACCAAAAAGAAACAACTTGCCTATTAATTGATATGGCTTGTTCAGCGGATTGTAACATAGCAACCAAGGAATTCGAAAAACTGTCAAAATATAAAGACCTGGAAATTGAAATAGAAAAAATGTGGAAATTGAAAACAAGAATCGTACCAGTGATAGTAGGTGCACTTGGAATGATACAAAACGGAACAAAACAATACATTGAAAGAATCCCTGGAAAAACCAGCTTGAGAGAAAAAAATGTTTTGTTAAGTACAGCCCACACACTAAGGAGAACTTTGTCTATGAAACGGTAGGGATGTTAGGGAGATATGAAAAAACATGAAATGGAGTCATAAATAATAATAACAATATTTATAAATAAAATAAATAATAATAATAACAATAACAAAAATAGAAGAACGTGAATTGAAAAAAAAAACAAAACAAAACAGTCAGACAATGTTAAACAATATTTGGAGAGAAAAAAAAAGAAAAAGGCGCCATCTTTTTTTTTCTTAAATCATACAGAAATAACAAACCCAAACAACTCACACTTAATAGAATCAGGTTTAAATCTGGTCATAACACATTACATTGCATTGAAATATATGGTTCTGTTAACATTTCGAGCTCTCACCAGGTGTGACGTCATAGAACCGCATTACAAATTTACGAACTGCGTTTGCTATTTTTGGTAACTGTTATCGTTGCTTAGCAAAGTGTTATGTCAACACAAGATAAAATCGTCGCTGATGGTGGATGTTTTTATGTTAACGTCCCTGTAACCTCTCTGAAGATGGTTCAAGTGTGCCGAAAGCTTAGAACCAACTTAATAAAATAATCTTCAAATGTTGGAGAAATTTTGTCTTTATTTTCAACTAAAATTAAAGCCAAAATACGATGTTTAGAACGGCTCATGATTAAACATAATAGACATTCATTGTCTCTTATATTTAACAGTACATATTTAGAAAATTATTTGCTGCCTCGATACACTAAATAACAATATATATATATATATATATATATCCCTTGTTCCGTGTTTAGGAAGTGGTTTCCGGCTTTCTCTTTTATCCCCTCAGACCTCAGAATTGGTGCTACTGTGATTTTCCTGCGACGTGTGTGGTCGGTGTCAACGTCTCTTTATTGTGAGGGTACCGGGTTGGCAATTGCTGCTTCCGACTGGTAGTTAGGAGCCCTAACTCTTGCGTAGCGTCAAGAGCGGCTGCTCTGATCAACAGTTGCATAATATCGGGGTTCTTGCCATGTCGCACATGGATAGGTGCCTCTGCAAGCGCTTTCGGTGGGCAACCCTGAGGCCACACTTTGATGCAGTCGGCGCCAGTTTCCCTTCCAGCGCATATCGCAGTTAATAACCGCCTTCCTCCTCTACACGAGGTCCTTTCTTACCAACAAACTTTAATATGAATAACCATATCTCAAAAAAATCTAAACCAGTCAAACTTATATATATATATATATATTGTTAAATATAAGAGACTATGAATGTCTATTATGTTTAATCATGAGCCGTTCTAAACGTCGTATTTTGTCTTTATTTTCAACTGAAATTAAAGCCAAAATACGACGTTTAGAACGGCTCATGATTTGACATAATAGACATTCATTGTCTCTTATATTTAAAAGTATATATTTAGAAATTTATTTGCTGCCTCGATACAATATATATATATATATATATATATATATATATATATATATATATATATAGCTTACGGTCATATCAGCTTGAATACACCGATTTTCGCTTGATCACCGAAGTTGAGCCTGGTCAGTACTTAGGTGGGTGACTGTAAGCGTTATTGACGGATGTGCGTAGTGGTGCGGTGGATGTCGGCTCGGAGGAGGAAATCAGTGAGCCAATCGAACACTTTGCATTCGCTTACGCACTCGTACCTTTGGGAAAGGTATTATTCCGTCCCTTCCCTGCAGTTATGGGCTAAATAACTGAGGTCTATTGTTCATGCGATCTTTGGCAGACGTCTGCACCGATTGTTTGTTACCAGCAATTCCAAACCTTCACCACTCAAAACAATTCTTTGTGTGACAGTCTAACCGAGTTAGACGCTCATACGTCGAAATCGAAACCATAATAATAATAATAATAATAATAATAATAATAATAATAAAGCTGATGATGGTTCGCCTGAAATAGGCCTGGACTTTCGATTTGCCATGAAGTAGCGTGTCTGCCTTAATATTTCTTACATTTGCTCTATATGTAATTACTTCCCACCCTTTATCCATTGACATAGCTAAATGTAACTGTCTCTTCTATGCTAACAGTTTCTTTTCTCACACTTCCCATTTGTAGAACTTGATTCCTTGATAGCTATAATCTTCAAAAGTGAAAATGCAAGGTCCTTTGCCATCTTCTATCTCTTTGATTCCCATCCATCTCTTAATAATTCTTCAACATCCTCTGTACATTGCTTTACCTTTTCCTGTCACCCCTTGCACACCAGTGGTGTTCCTGCCTTGCTTGGGATGAAATAATTATATAAAAAAAATTGTTTGTTTACTTATCAGTCATACTTAACCCTGGCCAATTACTCTCCATCATATCCTATCTAATTTAATTTTTATTTCGGTATTTTATATAGTTGTTTAGTCGCTGAAATGGTAGCAAGATTACTATAGTACCCACAGTTAATACTTCTAAATGAAGAGGAAGCACAAGAAGTCGAAGCCTAGTCTCTCAAAAAAAAAAACTAATCCTTCTTGGCTTTCTTACCTTTTTAGTAAAACTGCATCCGGCAGCAAGGCCTCTGATTGGGATGTTGTGAGAAGCATGGATCCACCTCTTAATTTGTTCCCAGGTCCACCCTGATCCGGGGTGGCAGCACCTGTTAGGGTCCCAGCTTCCCACAGTAGTTTGCCATTGCTTTCTCCGGTAGATCAGTTTTATATTGTTTTGAAGTAACAAACTGATCCCCCACTAATTACTACTTAATAATATAATATAATATAAAAGCAATGGCAAACTACTGCGGGATAATCTTCTGCACAGTCAGTCATGTCTCTTTCGAGACATGATCGACCAAAGCGTGTATTACATATGGCACTTAACTGACTATAACCAAACATTTAAAAAAGAATACCTTAAAACCTCACCTTTTTCGCATTACCCACAGAGGTTGATATGCCATTAAACAAAATTCAAACTCTTACTTTTTTAAAATATTATTTTGAAAGAAATTTGTGATCTGGCACCTTTTGATTTTGCTACAATCTACTGTCACGTATTTAATTATATGAAAAATAATATTCATGATTCTTCCAGATTGACCAATTTTTGGTGTCAGGAAATATAACAGGTGAAGAGGCTCATCCCTTGTTTCCTGTTTAGGATGCGGTTTCCGGTTTTCTCTTTTCTAATCTTCTCACTCTTATGTAGCCCCTTGCACATCAGTGGCGTTACCGCCTTGCTCGGGGTGATATGATAAGAAAAATATATATACGCTCTCACACCCTGATTGAGCACTCTGGAAGAGTGGGAGGCTTTGTAAACAGTAGCTACCCCGGCATATACGCATCGCTCATTCGATAATGAATTGGAGCACGCTAGCTATTGGGCGGGTTTATACGCGCTAAAAAAAGCCTCCTTCTGTCGGACGCTCGTGGCCTAGGGGTAGAATCGCCGACTGACACCGATTCGGTCGGGTTTTAATCCTGGGTTAGAAAGCGAACGGAGTCTAAGCCGTACTGATGAGCTGTAATACAGCGAAACAGATCTGTCTGCGGATGACTATAGTATATATATATATATATATATATATATATATATATGATAGAATAAAGAACATGAATACTTAGGACACGTATCACAATCTAACATGTTTTGACCTTTATTAAACTTCTTCAGAGACTTAGAGAAAAATTAAAAAATAATAGTTCACAGGTATTTTATGATTTCAGGGTTGATTTTCATTGGTCATGTGTATTAAAGCAATAGATAATTCATTTTTTTAAACGCATTCATACATAGATATACCCATATATTAAATAACGTTACCATCTAACATACACCTAAACAAACAAGCGTTTCTATAGAAACATACATATATACTCTAATATATTTTATCATCCAAAATATTCCATGAACATACATTTTAAAATAATTATCTATTGCTTTAATACACATGTCTTCTTCTTCATTTTCTTTTTCTTCTTCTTTTCTTCTTTTTCTTCTTCCTTTTGTTGCTATCTTTTCTACCGTATGATTTTTACTTTCATAGCTTCTTCAGTTTTCTTCTTCTTTTTCTTTTCTTCTTCTTCTTCTTCTTCTTCGTCTTTTTCTTCTTCGTCTTTTTCTTCATTTTGTTGCTACCTTTTCTACCGAATGATGTTTACTTTCATAGCTTCTTCAGTTTTCTTCTTTTCTTCTTTTCTTCTTCTTCTTCTTCTTCTTCTTCGTCTTTTTCTTCTTCGTCTTTTTCTTCATTTTGTTGCTACCTTTTCTACCGAATGATGTTTACTTTCATAGCTTCTTCAGTTTTCTTCTTTTCTTCTTTTCTTCTTCTTCTTCTTCTTCGTCTTTTTCTTCTTCGTCTTTTTCTTCATTTTGTTGCTACCTTTTCTACCGAATGATGTTTACTTTCATAGCTTCTTCAGTTTTCTTCTTTTCTTCTTTTCTTCTTCTTCTTCTTCTTTGTCTTTTTCTTCTTCGTCTTTTTCTTCATTTTGTTGCTACCTTTTCTACCGAATGATGTTTACTTTCATAGCTTCTTCAGTTTTCTTCTTTTCTTCTTTTCTTCTTCTTCTTCTTCTTCTTCTTCGTCTTTTTCTTCTTCGTCTTTTTCTTCATTTTGTTGCTAACTTTTCTACCGAATGATGTTTACTTTCATAGCTTCTTCAGTTTTCTTCTTTTCTTCTTTTCTTCTTCTTCTTCTTCTTCTTCTTCTTCTTCGTCTTTTTCTTCTTCGTCTTTTTCTTCATTTTGTTGCTAACTTTTCTACCGAATGATGTTTACTTTTATAGCTTCTTCAATTTTTCTTTTACTTTTTCATCCTCTTCTTGTTCTTGTTCTTGTTCTTCTTTGTCATCTTCTTTTTTTTTCAGTGACGACATAGGCGGCGCTGTCTTCTCATTCTTTTTCTCCTTCTTTCTTTTATCCAGATATCATGGACGACATCAACAGCAACTTCTACTCTTTCTTTCTTTTTCTCTTTCTTCTCTTTCTCCTCGTTCCTCTCCTCTTCTTTCTTCTTCTTCTTCTTCTTCTTCTTCTTCTTATTATTATTATTATTATTATTATTATTATTATTATTATTATTTTCTCCTTCTTCTCCTCTTCCTTCTCCTTCTTCTTCTTCTTCTTTTTCTTCTTTTTCTACTTCTTCAGATGTCAGAGACGTCATTGGCAACAGAATTTCTCCTTCTTTTCTCCTTTTCCTTCTCCTTCTTCTCCTTCTTCTTCTTCTTCTTATTATTATTTTTCCCCTTCTTCTTCTTTATCTATCAGCAACGACATAAGCGGCACCGTCTTCTCATTCTTTTTCTCTTTCTTTTCTTTTTCACATATTAGAGATGACATTGGCAGTGGCTTTTTGTTCGTCTTCTTCGCTTATTTTTCTTTAGATAACAACGACAACATAGGCCTCTTCTTCAAATTCTCACTGTTTCTAAGGCTTTTTTTTTGCATTAAAATAGACTTCCTCTACGTTCTTTCAATCAGAAGTTAATATTTGACGCTTCAACGCGTTATTTAACCAGACCAACATAAATTACTGATGGGTCACTTAACACAGAGAAAATCACCCTTATTGACGTTTGCCTAAATTCCAGAAACCGCAAAGGTATTTTTTAATCCCTTTTCCGTTTCTTTATTCCAAAGAAAAACATCCCCTCTGGACGTTTCACGATATATTTTATTATCTACAAATGAGCATCCAAACAGGATCCACGTGAAAACAGAGATACGATTGAACTTGTGCTGAATAGGTGATCTATTATAATGACATCATCCTCTCCATTATAATAAAGACCGTTATATATATATATATATATATATATATATATATATATATATATATATTTATTATAAATTATATTTTAGAACATGTACATAATTTTTTTATATATATATACCCTATATATATTTATATATATGTAGGATATATATAGAAAAATTATGTACATGTTCTAAAATATAATTTATAATAAATATTCACAGCTCTATATATTATATATCGAACACTGTTTTAAATTAATGCTTTGGGCGTTGTAAGAATTCTTTCTTCGTTCTGTATTCACTCGGATATAATATATATATATATATATGTGTGTGTGTGTGTGTGTGTGTGTGTGTGTACATATATATACATTTATGTATATATATATTTATATGATCTCATTATGATTGAGCTCTCAAGAGAATAACATTTTAAAAACAGTTTCCACTTTTGCAATATACGCATTGCCCTTCAGAAATGAATTGAGTTCTTTCGGTGACTGGCGTCTGTATGCACTGCTTATATACAACACGTCAAAATTTCCCCTCTTTGGTTCCATGCGCCTATGGCTTAGGGAGTAGCGTCTCCGACTCAGGCGAGTTTCGATCCCGGCCAGACGCAAGTGGATGTGTCTAACTACTCTGATGTGCTGTGATACAGCGAAACAGGCTTGTATGTGGATGACTAATATATATATATATATATATATATATATATATATATATATATATATATATATATACAAGTATAGGGTAGGTATGGATGGAATAAATTTCCTTATCAAAAGAAACACTGTTTTAAAAGAGTGCTCAATACAAAGTAGAGCGAATAACGTTTATTTAGAAGATAAATATGTTATAATATCATTAAAAAAGAATGTTTTTGTAGTGATATTATAACATATTTATGTTATAAATTATAAATATATATATTCATTATTAATTATTACTTTAGAACATGTGCAAACTACAAACTACTACAAAATTGTACATTTTGTTTCGACATTGAAAGAACAATATCTCTTCAGGAATTTAATAATGATGGTATCGTTATCATTAACTATCATGGTATCAATTTCTTATCAAGTAGTTAATAATAATGGTACCATTATTTTTCGGACGAAAACGTAGCGTATTCAAACACAAAAATTCTGAGAATCGTTTACCTTCAATTTTCTAAGTCTTTCCTTAAATAACTTCTGATTTTTTTTAATCATAACATCCCAAGCAAGGCGGTAACGCCACTGATGTGCAGGGGGCTACGTAAGAGTGAAAAGGTTGGAAAAGAGAAAGCCGGAAACCATATCCTAAACAGGAAACAAGGGATGAGCCTCTTCACCTGTTCAATAGATGTGGGTGAAGTGTGAACCGGGCGATAGTTTAGTCTATCTACCCCAATTGAAAAGAAAAAAAAGAAAAAAGTAGTGAAAAGACTGGAAAAGAGAAAGCCGGAAACCATATCCTAAACAGGAAACAAGGGATGAGCCTCTTCACCTGTTCAATAGATGTGGGTGAAGTGTGAACCGGACGATAGTTTATTGATAATTAGATGTCCCGCCCTGGTCGGTTTCGCTCCAGGTGATAATATGCCTCTAATTATATAAATATTTAATCGTCTTGAATTTGGTTTATTAACTATATCCAGCAGCAAGGATCCAGGATAGGGTTTCAGCTATGGGCAAATTGTTAACCCCTAAACTTGGGTTGGTCCTTGGTATGAGGCCTTTGATAAATAGATTGGAGTTTTTTAGCAGCGTAGAACCACCTCTAAATGGTTTTCTTCCTAGATCCACCCTGACCCAGGATAGAGTTTCAGCTATGGGAAAATGGCAAAAAACTGAACTGGCGTCAAAACATTATGAAAGCATCAATATTTTATAGTAAAATGTTTAAAAATACCCTTATCTAAGTTTTAAGTAATTAGCAGTAATTCATTTTAAAAAAACACATATGACTACCAATCATTTACTCAAGTGCCATACGTGATACCCACTTGGGCAATCATGTCTCTTTCCATCGATGACTAAGCAGAAGATTTTCCAGCCGTGGGATGCCATTTCTTTCTGCCGTAGACTAGTTGACAACCAAGGTTAAACAGCGCAATCTTTTCTGCCTTTTAAGTCAGTTAAGTGCCATACGCGATACAAACTTGGGCGATCATGTCTCTTTCGTTCCATGGCTGACTAGGCAGATGATTTTCTAGCAGTAGGTTGCCACTTCCTTCTGCAGTAGACTGGTTGCCAACCAAGATTATATAACCCAATCTTCGCCGCTATTCAACCCATAGCTGGGGGAAGAAGGATGAATTAATACCTTTACCAGAGGTTTTTGCGCGTAAGTGAATGCGACGAGTTTAACAGGAATTCGAACTCGATTCTTTGATTTCTCGTTTCCAAGCCGATATCCATTGCGCCACAACACACATCCCGCAAAATATGTTAGAAAAAAAAATCCAACCAACAAAATCCAAAGAAGAATCTGCAATGTAGTCGATCCTGACCTGGCAGCTCGACTCCGGTCTCTTTCTCACCGATAAGATGTGGCTTGCTTCTGTCTCTCCTGCAAATACTTTTACTGACTCTGGTCTGACGATCTTAGCTCCGTGGTGCCCCTCTCCGTACGAATTTACTCGAGGTAACAGACTAGCAAACAAGATCCTAACCTTTTACTGTGAAAAGAATCAAGTGTAACCACAACTTTTACAATCAGCTTCTTTTCTCGCACTTCCCGCCTATGGAATTCCCTTCCATATTCCTGTTTTCCTGATAGCTAAAATCTCCAAGACTTTAAATGCAACGTCAACCGTCATCTTTTATCTTCTTGACTCCCATACTTCTTCACACTTTACACTTTCCTCTCACGCCGCTCTCTTCACACCAATGTACCCATCCTTCTCTTACCCATTCTCTGACACCTACTGTGACTCGTTCTCCTCTTACTTCACTCTCCTGTTGTGTAACCCCTGAGCACTAGTGGCAGTATTGCCTTACTTTGTGGTGAGACGATTATAATAAAAAAGCAAAAGAAATACATTCTTGTGAAAAAAATAAAATTAAAATACATTTTTAAAACAAATTAGTAATACTCACAAGAAAATTCTACTTAGGCATTAAATGACCAATTAGGTGTTGATATGTCGATAAATAGACTCTGAAACACTTTGAAATCTTCCAGCTTCTTGCTTTATCATCAAGTTCGATCTGCAAAAATTTAAATGCAATGTCAATCATTTTCTTCTGTTTTTTTAATTCCTGTTTTTTAATTGTTCTCTCTCCTTAATTATGTTTTTTTCTTCTCATATTATTATAAGTCCTATGCTAACAGTTTTTTTTCTCGCTTGTGGAACTCGCTTCCGGCTTATTGCTTTCCAGTCAACTTTGATCTTCAAAAATTTAAATGCAATGTCAATCGTTATTTTCTGTTTTCTTAATTCCTGTTCTTTTATTGTTCTCTCTCCTTAATTATGTTTTCTTCTTCTCATATTATCATAAGTCCTATGCTAACAGTTTCTTCTCTCGCTTGTGGAACTCCCTTCCATCTTCTTGCTTTCCACTCAACTTTGATCTTCAAAAATTTAAATGCAATGTCAATCGTTATTTTCTGTTTTCTTAATTCCTGTTCTTTTATTGTTCTCTCTCCTTAATTATGTTTTCTTCTTCTCATATTATCATAAGTCCTATGCTAACAGTTTCTTCTCTTGCTTATGGAACTCTCTTCCATCTTCTTGCTTTCCCCTCAACTTTGACCTTCAAAACTTCAAACTCTTTTTGATTTATGTTCTTTTATTGTTCACATTCCTTAATTATGTTTCCTTTCTTTTTTCATATTTGTTCACACTGAACAAATGCGTTGACGTGATCTTCTGCCTAGTCAGCCATGGAACGAAAGAGACATGATCGCCCAAGTTTGTATCGCGTATGGCACTTTATGGATTTTGTTGGTTGGAATTTTTTTTTCTAATATGTTTTACAGGATGTGAGTTGTGGCGCAATGGATATCGGCTTGGAAACGAGAAATCAAAGAACCGAGTTCGAATTCCTGAATAACCCGCTTCGTCTTATTTTCCTTTTTGTCTTACTGGAGTTAAAATGAATAGAAGACGTAATTAAATTCTTGAAATGGACGAATTAAATTCTTGGAAAGATCATCAGAACAGTGGCCATGAAAATATTTATGAATGAGACACGGCAAAGTTACGTTAAGGTGAGGGAGAATATAACTAAAAAACAAGATGCCAGGTCAGGGCCGATAACATAACAGGTTATACTCTATATTTTGTCAAGAATCTCTAGATAAACAGCAGGAGCACCAGATAAGAGGTGGCACCAATATTTATACATGGACGAATATTGTTGGAGTAACGAATAGTGTTGGAATTTGGTACTCTCACTACCAATCCAAGGATCGAACTCATGACCACTAGATGATACTAACACATGTATAAGCCAATCTATGGACACCTGATGATGACGAGGAGTACTTGTTCGAAACGTTGTGTCTATTTTACCTATTTTAACATAGGTGCTATACCTATGTTAACCAAATTGTGAACAAAAGTTCGAAATAATTCCAACATTATTGAAAATTATTCAACTCAGAAATAAATCCAAATCTTTTATACACATCTTTTTTCTTTTCTTTTTTTAATCATTTCACCCCGAGCAAGGCGGAAATGCCACTGATGTGCAGGGGGGCTACATAAATGTAAAAAGATTAATTAGAAAAGAGTGAGGAGTACAAACTAGTTAGAAAGGAACAATAGAAAACTGAGAAAGCAGGTGCGATGACAGATACATAGGTGGAGAGAAAAGGAAGGTTATACAGGGGTGGGGAGAGAGCTAGAGTCCAGTGGTTAGTAGATGAGTATTGACTTTGCATTTAAATTTCTGGAGGTTGTAGCCGTCAGGAAAGCAAGAATACGGGAGCGAGTTCTGTCAGTTAAGTGTCACACGTCAAACACGCTGAAGCGATCATATCTGGAAAAAGACATGGCTGACTTAGCAGGAGATTTTCCCGCAGTAGGTTACCATTACTTTCTGCGGTAGACTGGTTGCCAACCAAGGCTAGAGAACTGACTCTGTTCTGTTATATCTTGAGGGAGAAGCAACGCGTAAGTGAATGCAACGAATTCAACTGGAATTCGAACTTGGCTCCCCGATTTCTAGTTCGGAGCCGATATCCACTTCACGTCAACGCATATCCACATCTCTCCTAAACTGAGATCCGAAGGTGAATTGGCATGGCGAAGGAAGCATTCCAGAAGTTGAGTAAGCTATTAAGAAACAGGACAATTTCGCTAGAAACAAAGAGGAGGGTACTGGATTGCTATGTGATGTCAGTTCTTCAATATGGCAGTGAATGTTGGACAATATCTTCGAAGATGAAGGAAAGACTTGAAGCAGCTTAAATGTGGTTCTAGAGAAGGATACTCAGAATATCATGGATCGAGCATGTGAGCAATGGAGAGGTTTTGGAAAGGATGGAGACGAAAAGGAAATTAATAATGAGCATCAGGAAGAGACGGCTGAAGTTTCTGGGACATGCTATGAGGAAGGAAGGAGGGCTTGGAGAACCTGATACTAACAGGCCAGAAAGAAGGAAAAAAGAGACAGGCGAAAGCAGCGGATAACATATCTGAAGGACCTGATCAGGCGGATGACGGAACGAGGGGTGCATGGTGCAACAGGAGAAAACGTGCTAAGGGCCACCAGAGACAGGGAGATGTGGAAAGCCATGATCGCCTACGTCCTGAAAGGACATTGCACATAAAAGAAGAAGAAGATTTGTTTGTTTGTTTGTTTGTTTGTTTCGAGGTTTAACGACCTATCAATCCTTATGGGATAATTTAAGGTCATAACCAATGATTTTTGGGTAAGGTTATTTTATTTTTACATTTTTCTTTATTTAACCCATAACTGGAGGGAAGGGACGGATTAATACCTTTCCCAAGAGTACCAGTGCTTAAGTGAATGCAGGGTATTCAACTGGAATTCGAACTCGGCTCACTCATTTCTCTTTTCTTTTTTGGGTAAGGTTATTTTATTTTTACATTTTTTGGGTAAGGTTATTTTATTTTTACATTTTTATTTTCGAGTATCATGATTCATTGGGATTTGTTTTTAAGAGCAGGGTCCCCAGGTCCTACCCTTGTTATTTAACCCATAACTTTCTCAAGGGTACCAGTGCTTAAGTGAATGCAGGGTATTCAACTGGAATTCGAACTCGGCTCACCGATTTCTCTTTCCGAGCTGATATCCACTGCTCCACAACGCACATCCGTCGCTATACGCTTACAGCACCTGGTATTCCCAAGCGGTCACCCATCTAAGTACTGACCAGGCTCAACGTTGCTTAACTTCGGTGATCGAGCGAGAACCGGTGTATTCAACGTGACAGGCCGTAAGCCACAGAAGAAGAAGAAGAAAAAGAAAAAGAAGAAGAAGAAGAAGAAGAAAAAGGACAAGAAGAAGAAGAAGAAGAAGGAGAAGAAGAAAAAGAAGAAGAAGGAGAAGAAGAAGGAGAAGGACAAGAAGAAGAAGAAGAAGGAGAAGAAGAAGGAGAAGAAGAAAACGAAGAAGAAGGACAAGAAGAAGGAGAAGAAGAAGGAGAAGGACAAGAAGAAGAAGAAGAAGGAGGAGGAGGAGAAGAAGAAGAAGAAGAAGAAGAAGAAGAAGGAAGAAGAAGAAGAAGAAAAAGGAAAAAGGAAGAACAAGAAGAAGAAGAAGAAGAAGAAGAAGAAGGAACAAGAAGAAGGAAGAAGAAGAAGAAGAAGAAGAAGAAGAAGAAGAAGATGAAGAAGAAGAAGTACTTAAATACAGTCATACACTAATGTACAATCCTGATTGAATTCCCCTACCATCGACAGACACACACTTGTAGATCGAAGAAATGCATACGCGAAGCATTCTGAGAAATAAAATCAGCCGTAAAGTGACACGTCTCAGAGAAATACCTTCAAGTCAAATCGCCGGAGAGCTCCCAGTAATAAGAAGCTAACTTACACGTTCGTAATTTTAACTCGGCAGCCATGTTTTATTCTTACATTGTTTCCGCGTTTACTGCCGACGGCTCCACATTCCGCACTTAATGACACTAGCCTTTAGAAGTTGGCGCGAATTTTTAGCTGTTCGGTTGTCCATGGTTGGACATCACTTCCTCTGTCTATCAGTCTGTCAGTCTCTCTCTCCTTCTCTCTCTCTCTCTCTCTCTCTTGCTCTCTTTCGCTCTCTATTGAGATTATAAATCTCTTCTTTGTCCCTCTTATTTGTTATGCTTTTTTTTATTGAAGTAATTGAAAATAAAAAATGAGTGAAAAAAGGGAGAAAAAGAAAAGTTGAGCGCTAAAAATGAAGTAAAAAGAAAGAAAAAAAATAAGGTGATGAATAAAGATAGATATAGTAATAAAAGAAAGAGAATGAAAAATGAAAAAAAGGATAAAGTATGAAAGAAAGAAGTAAGCAAAGAAGAAGAAAGAGAGAACGACATATGAAGAAAGAAAGAAAGAAAGAAAGAAAGAATGAAAGGAAAAAAGAAAGGAGTAAAAAGATCGAGAAAGAAAGAAAGAAAGAAAGAAAGAAAGAAAAAATAAGAAAGAAAAAAGAAGGAAAGAAAGAAAGAAAAAAGGAGTAAAAAGAGAAATAAGAAAGAAAGAAAGAAAACAGAAATAATAAAAGAGGAAGAAGAAAGAGAGAAAGAAATATGAAAAAGAAAGAAAGAAAAAAGAAATAAGAAAGAAAAAAGAAAAAAAGGTTATTTTATTTTTAAGAAAGAAAGGTTATTTTATTTTTACATTTTTCTTTTCGAGTATCAAGATTCATTGGGATTTGTTTTTAAGGGCAGGGTCCCCAAGTCGTACCCTTGTTATTTAACCCATAACTGGAGGGAAGGGACGGATTAATACCTTTCTCAAGGGTACCAGTGCTTAAGTGAATGCAGGGTATTCAACTGGAATTCGAAAGAGAGAAGAAAGAAAGAGGAAGGAAGGAAATAATAAAAGATGAAGAAGAAAGAGAGAAAGAAATATGAAAAAGAAATAAGAAAGAAAAAAGAAAGAAAGGAGTAAAAAGAGAAAGAAAAAGAAAGAAAAAACTGAAAACAGAAAATTATTGAATGCAGAAAAAAAGAAAGAACTGAATGAAAAAAGAAATAAATAAATAAAAAAGAATGAGCGAAAGAAGTAAAAAATAAAAATAAGAAAGAAAAAAGAAGGAAATAAATAAATAAATAAAGAAAGAAAGAAAGAAAGAAAGGGGTAAAAAAGAGAAATACGAAAGAAAGAAAACAGAAATAATAAAAGAGGAAGAAGAAAGAAAGAAATATGAAAAAGAAATAAATAAAAAAGAAATAAGAAAGAAGAAAGAAAGGAGTAAAAAGAAAAATAAAAAGAAAGAAAGAAATTACTGAAAACAGAAAATTATTGAATGCAGAAAAAAGTCAGAGAGAACTGAATGAAAAAAGAACGAAAGAAAAAAGAAAGAAAGAGAAAAACAGAACGAAGAATTAAATTAATTATGAAAAATATGAAAAACTTGCAAAGATAGTCAGGAAATAGAAAATGAGTCAATGTAGAAAAAGAATGAGGGGAATTGAGGAAGAAGAAATCCTGACGGGAGAAATAAAAAAGTAAATGAATGAGTGAATGAAAATTGTGAAAATAGAATAAGAGAGAAAGGTGATATAAAGCGAAACAAAAGGTTAAATAAGGAAAAAAGAAGAAAAAGAGAAAAAAATTTAATGAAGAATTAATAAAAGAAGGAAGGAATGCATGAAAGAAAGAAAGAAAGAAAGAAAGAAAGAAAGAAAGAAGGAACGAACGAAAAAAGGAATGAAAGCATAAATGAATTAGGAAAAGAAAAAAGAAGGAAAGTGAATGAAGGAAGGAATGAATGAAAGAAGGAGGGAAGAAAGAGGAAAGAAGGAAAAGCACAAAGTAAGAAAAAAGAAGAAAAAGAGAAAGAAAATTTTAATGAAGGATGAAAGGAATTAATAAATGAAGGAAGGAAGGCATGAATGAAAGAAGAAAGAAAGAAAAAAGAAAGAAAGAACGAATAAATGATTAAGGAAGAAAGAAAAGAAGGAAAATTGAATGAAGGAAGGAATTAATGAAAGAAAGAGGGAAGAAAGAAAGAGGAAGGAAGGAAAAGCTCAAATTAAGAAAAGAAAAAAGAAGAAAAAGAGAAAGAAAATTTTCATGATGGATAGAAGGAGGGAATTAATAAAAGAAGGAAGGAATGCACCAAAGAAAGAAAGAAAGAAAGAAAGAAAGAAGAAATGAATTAAGGAAGGAAGAAAAGAAGGAAAGTGAAGGAAGGAAGGAAGGAAGGAAGGAAGGAAGGAACGAACGAACGAACGAAACATAAACATACAAAGAAAAGAGAAAAGTATAAATCTTAGAATAAGAAAAAAAGAAAGAAAGAAAGAAAGAAAGAAAGAAAGGAAAGAGAGAACAGAATAAATACTAGGAACGTAAAGAATGAAAGGGAAGGTAAGAATGAAGGACGGAATAAAAAGCAAACATAAAAAGTAAAGAGAAAAGAATAAATATTATAAGCAGGAAGGAAGGAAGGAAGGAAGGAAGGAAGGAAGGAAGGAAGGAAGGAAGGAAGGAAGGAAGGAAGGAATGGAAAAACAAATGAAAGAAGTGGGGTAGCTATTGAAGTAAAAAAGAGAGAGCAAGACATATCGAAAGAATAAAAAATAATAAGAAACTAATAAGCAAGAAAGAAAGAAAGAAAGAAAGAAAGAAAGAATAAATGAATTAAGGAAGGAAGAAAAGAAGGAAAGTGAAGGAAGGAAGGAACGAAGGAAGGAAGGAACGAAACATAAACATACAAAGAAAAGAGAAAAGTATAAATCTTAGAAAAAGAAAGAAAGAAAGAAAGAATAAATGAATTAAGGAAGGAAGAAAAGAAGGAAAGTGAAGGAACGAAGGAACGAAGGAAGGAAGGAACGAAACATAAACATACAAAGAAAAGAGAAAAGTATAAATCTTAGAAAAAGAAAGAAAGAAAGAAAGAAAGAATAAATGAATTAAGGAAGGAAGAAAAGAAGGAAAGTGAAGGAAGGAACGAACGAACGAACGAACGAACGAAACATAAACATACAAAGAAAAGAGAAAAGTATAAATATTAGAAAAAGAAAGAAAGAAAGGAAAGAGAGAACAGAATAAATACTAGGAACGTAAAGAATGAAAGGGAAGATAAGAATGAAGGACGGAATAAAAAGCAAACATAAAAAGTAAAGAGAAAAGAATAAATATTATAAGAAGGAAGGAAGGAAGGAAGGAAGGAAGGAAGGAAGGAAGGAAAAAACAAATGAAAGAAGGAGGGTAGCTATTGAAGTAAAAAAAAAGAGAGCAAGACATATCGAAAGAATAAAAAATAATAAGAAACTATTGGAAAGAAAGAAAGAAAGAAAGAAAGAAAGAAAGAAAATGTAGGAAGCAAGAATAAAAAACAAAAAATACCGAAATAACCTCAAAAAAAATAAAGAAAGGCGTGAAAGATTAAATAAAGAAAACGAAAGAAAGAAGGATGGAAAGAAAGAAAATGAAGAAACCAAAGAAAGAAAGAAAGAAAGAAAGAGTAGTAAAATAATTAATCTTTTTTCTAAATTTGCATTTTTCTTAAGCTGTCGTTTTATTTCATTCTAGAGACAAAAGAACACAAGTGTTGCTCCTAAAATAATCTAAATTAAAAGTAAGAATGACAACAAGTAAATAACAAAAAAGAAACAATAAAATTCTTTTCTTTCTTCCTTAAAAAAAAGAATCCTAATTCCATGAGATAAAGAGAAAAAAAAGAAATAAATATGTATGAAAACAAAGAAAACCAACTTATTAAGCAATAAAACGCCAGCAATCGATTCTATTAATCTTTCAAACTGACGGATTTACGAGATGAAATCCGCCATGTTCATTTTGGCATGGTCTACAAGAGAAAGGAAGCTCAGATATGGCTGGCGGGACAGATTCTCTGTGTAGAGGAATTCCTTGGACGTGAGCAGCGATGAACTAGTGTAAAATCTAGATTCTCGTTCATAGGTTCAAGGTGTTGAAATGTGAAAACGCTGATGAATTTACAAACCGAGAAAAAAATGGTTACACGCCGAGATAAACGGTTGAATAATTATAAAAAAAAAAAAACGAAAACGAAAACGCGGGAAAAAGTTCAAAATAAGCGGGAAGAAAGAAAAAATAAAAAGAATGAATGAGATTGAAATAAACAATGAAGGAAAAGAAAGAAAAGGTCACGAGAATGAAATGAACGGAAGGAAATCTGTAAAAAATAAATCAATTTGTGATGGCAACAATCAAAAGGGGAAGATTTTGGAAGTATGCGTGTACTTTTCTTTTTCATTTTATTGATATCTAAACTTATTTATAAATGGAACTGTGCGTGCGTGTGTGTGTGTGTGTGTGTGTGTGTGTGTGTGTCCGTTACCTATAGACTCCGAAACGGCTGAACCGATTTTCTTGAAAATTTACACAGTTGTACTATAAGCGTCTGCGAGTGTTCTTGGCTAGGTTTTGTGTCGAGGTACCCCCGATAAATATCGAAAATTGATAATCAAAAAAATCGGGTTATAGAGGGAGTGGTCCGATTTTAATCAAATTTGATACACTCATAGACAAAGATATAAGAAACGATATTCAGAAGGTTCAAGGTTGCAGTTCTTACAATAGTGCAGAAAATCGATAATATATATATATATATATATATATATAAAGGGCAAAATGTTTGTGTGCGTCTGTATATCTGCCTGTATGTCTGTATTTTTTCTGTCCTTTTATTTAAGTTTTTGCTTTGAGTTTGGCTCTAAGTAGATATAATTGTAGTTCTTAGTCTCAGCCATGATACCATTTACTCAGAGGACTTATTTAGCCTTCAAAATTCAGTTTACGACGAAAAAAACTTATTTGATATCGATACCAAGAAATCAAAATTTGACTTACATCCATTCATTTTTTTTCAGTCTACGGTTTCGCTTTAACTGGAAACAACTATTGTTTTTTAGTCTTTCATGCCAACGCCCAAAGAGTCTGAGCTCCAGGACCATGGATTAGTTTTAAAACTTTCATTACACCCGAGCAACGCCGGGCTATACTGCTAATTAAACGTAAAGATACAAACTTGAACGCAGGTTAGTAATCCAGGAATACGATTAACAAGAAATATATGTACAAGTCTCTGAAGTAAAGCCGTAGTAGAATTAGTATGTCCACGTCGGAAGCTGACGGGTGCTGCGTAGTAATATCTTCTGTCTGAGTGGAGCTCAGGGCTACTATGAACTACTGACACTGTATTCTCCGTGAAACCTCGGTATCTCGCGTTATCTGTCGGACTCTTACGGTAAGTCTCTCGGATCTCTCTATGACAGGAGTGTATGTATACTTTAGTTGAGTGCATTATCATGGAAAAAGGGGAGATCCCACAACAACTATATTTGCCAGATTCCACCCATTGCGACATTTTCCTCTTCGAAAATCATATCCCACATGAAAGAAACATAGTTCCAAAACGTCTATGAAAATTTGTCGAGGAGCTCGCTATCCCAAAAAGAGGTTCCAGGAATGATTCATTCAAGCGAAACGAAGCTGAGAAAACTGCGTAACCTCAAGAAACATGAGTCTGGGAAAAGCGTGTGGCTTCAGATGGACACTACGTCAAAGGAAAATAAAGGACGAACTTTTCATAGCATGAGTCTCGAAGTTTTTCGATCAGAATTCGTATAGCTTTTTAAAACGTTCAACTCTTTTTATAGTATTATCGCTGTTGAACAAGTTTGCTTTATTTGCTGTGGTTTATTTTGTTTTACGACATATCAACCTCACTAGGTTGTTTAATGCCACAAGACATTAATAATAGATTCTTATTAGAATATATATCGTTTATAAGAAATCAATATGAAGGTTTAGGTTTTTAAAGAGGGTTTTGTCAAGAATCTGATGTGATGCTGAAATAATTTTTTGTTTTCTTCATAAATGTATAGCTGGTCATATTTTATCAAAAAATGTACGGCTGGTAATAAATATTTACAAAATATATTTCTGATAATATTTATATTTCCTTCAAAAATGTATTGCTGGACATATCATTTCCTTCAAAAATGTATTGCTGGAAATATCATTTCCTTCAAAAATGTATCATTGGCAATATTTTTCCTTCAAAAATGTTTTGCGGATGATATATTTTCCTTAAAAAGTGTATTGCTGGCAATATTTTTTTCCTTCAGAAATGTATCAGTGGTAATATAATTTAATTCAAAAACGTTTTGCTGGTAATATTTTTCCTTCAAAAATGTATTGCTGGTAATAATTTTTTTCTGCAGAAATGTATTGCTGGTAAGTGGAAAACATATCGTTTTTTCGCGCACACACACACACACACACACACACACACACACACATATATATATATATATATATATATATATATATTTAGTATATCGAGGCAGCAAGTAATTTTCTAAACATATACTGTCAAATATAAGAGACAATGAATGTCTATTATGTTTAATCATGAGCCGTTCTAAACGTCGTATTTTTGCTTTAATTTCAGTTGAAAATAAAGACAAAAATTCTCCAACATTTGGATAATTATTTATTGGTTTTCTTCATGTGATCCGAAAGCTTAGAAGAAGACCAATAAATAATTATCCAAATGTTGGAGAATTTTTGTCTTTATTTTCAACTGAAATTAAAGCAAAAATACGACGTTTAGAACGGCTCATGATTAAACATAATAGACATTCATTGTCTCTTATATTTAATAGAATATGTTTAGAAAATATATATATATATATATATTCTCCACAGGAAAATTATATTATTAGCGATTCTTATTTTCATAGCAAATAACATCAAATATCTTCGTTAGAGAGAATCACCAATAGTTTTCAATGTTGAAAATGTTATCGCCAACAAAATTTACTAGATTCAATGAAAATTGTATTTAATAACAACCTTTATTTACATGCAGATTATTATATTAAAAAGCTCTGTTTATGCATTAATGTACACCTGCCGTCAATGAGGACATTTGTCAAAACGTTTTAAAAGTGAGATAGAATGAAACAAAACTCGTTAAAATGTCATCAAATTTGATAAAACGAAGACAAAGAATTCATATTTGAGTATACTCAGTGCACTTGGGAAAAATATTAAATTAAAAGCAACCTGCGATTGGATTCGAACTTGCGTACCTCATTGAGTGCTCGGCTATAAAGAGCTTCACAATCAGGCGAGGTTCTATTTGCCTCTATGGCTTATTTTCACGTGGACTGATTTTCACTAAAGCCATCACTGCTGAGTATGTCCCCCATTATTCTTTCAATCTGGATAAATCTAACCAATTCATTTTCGTAAAAAGATTCAGCCTGTGAATCTGAATATTAAAAAATATATATATATTCAGGAAATAAATTATCACCAATGGATTTGTAAATTCTTTTAATTTATCTCCATTATAATACTCTGTTATTCAGTACTCATCGGATTACGATTTCCTGTAGAATTAACAAAGGATACTTATATACACTACCGGTCATAATTATTAGGCAACCCCAGTTTTTTAAAAGAAATGATGTATACTATTTTTAGTATTTATTGCCGAGTGGATAATTCTAAATGAAAATAGAATGGTTCTTTTGTTATTATTACTTTGCAAAATTTTACAAGGCAAAGAGCGACAATTTACGCATCGCACACTGTAGATTATATGTATATATATATATATATATATATATACATATATATATATATATATAAACACAGTACCGTACATAATTATTAGGCCACCCCAGTTTTTAAAAAAAAATGATGTATTTCATACTATTTTTAGTATTTATTGCCGAGTGGATAATTCTAAAGAATGGTTCTTTTATTATTATTACTTTGCAAAATTTTGCAAGGCAAGTAGCGACAATTTACCCATCGCACACTGCAGATTTGCTATATCTATCTATCTATCTATCTATCTATATATATATATATATATATATATATATATATATATTGTAACAAAGTTGTTGAACTCGTAGGTTTTTTAACCTTTTGTTCATGCATTTACTTTTATAAAGAGTGCTCGATACAAATGTAGAGCGTTATACTGTAATGGTTGTTACAATGTTTTTATAAATTCATAGTATCACTACACAAACTTTTCGCGTTTCGAAGCCAGCCATTATGTGGTTAGCTTCATCTTTAGGTGATTTTTTAGAAATGAGAATTATCTAGTTGAAAAGCCCGTTTATTTGTGTTGGATTTGGGTTTTTTTTGGGTGGGTGTTAGAGGGGTTGGTTTGTATTTTGAGTTCTGTTGACCTTTTTAAGGTCTTATATATATATATATATATATATATATATATAGACACTACCGGGCATAATTATTAGGCCACCCCAGTTTTTGAAGAGAAATGATGTATTTCATATTATTTGTAGTATTAATTGCCAAATAGATAATTCTGAATGAAAACAGAATTGTTATTTTGTTAATACTGCACAATAACATGTGCATCAAATGAACTGTTCCGGTGTTCATTTTTTGTGCTCTCTTCCCCATGCTAGTCTCTTCTTCTTATTGGCTGGTCGAAGCAAAGGCTTTCTGGCTGTCTTGTAAAATTTTGCCTTGTAAAAGTAATAATAACAAAAGAACCATTCTATTTTCATTTAGAATTATCCACTTGGCAATAAATACTTAAAGTATTATGAAATACATCATTTCTTTTAAAAAACTGGGTTGGCCTAATAATTATGGCAGGTAGTGTATATATATATATATATATATATATATATAATTATGCTCTCGTTACGATTGAGCTCTGTAGAATGGAAAATTTTAGAAACAGTAACCACTTCTTCGAATTACTCATTAGTCCTCGGTCATGAATTGAGTTCTCTCGGCTGTTGGTGTCTGTATTCACCGCATGTATACAACACGCTACATTTTCTTCCTCTCTCAGCGCTGATAGCTTAGGGGTAGGCACTCCGACTGACACCAAATCGGCCGAATTTCGATCCAGGCTGGAAGCAAGTGGATATCTAGCCACACTGATGAGCTGTGATACAGTAAAACAGGCTTGTATGTGTATGACTATATATATAAATACACACACACAGATATATATATATGTGTGTGTGTGTGTGTGTGTACAAAGAGTTTGTCTTTTTAATTGAGCAGATTCATGCTGACTTCGAAGTTTCGTGAGGACACAGTTATGATGTTCTCACTCCTCAGGGCTCATGAATCTTCTTAGTTAAGTAGGCAATTTCTTTGTACTTATCAATGCTCTATATCCACCCCGATATCGAGCACTTTATGTTAAAAAATTGATTGCTAAAATACATTTTATTAATAAAAACACTGAAAAAACAACAACTTTGGTGCTAAAGGTTCACATAATTAAGCACTATACATATATTCATATGTATATAAATTCATCTGTGATATGTTTATATTCACCAACCTGTAAGTAAGTACAAATATATATGTGTGTGTGTGTGTGTGTGTGTGTGTGTGTGTGTGTGTGTATATGTGAGAGTGAGAGTGGCACAGAGAGAGAGAGAGAAGGGGGAGGGAGAGAGAGTGTGTGTGTGTGTGTCTGAGCGCGCACACGTGCGTTTAGGTGTGTCAATATTTCATAAGGAAATAGTTATATGCAAATTTACCTCTTCATATTCACATGAGGTTATCTATATATCTATGTTATGTATTTGTACCTACTAATCCGCAAACACACACGCACACTCACCCACCCACCCACCCACACACACACACACACACACACACATATATATATATATATATATATATATATATATATATAAATTTTGAAATAATATACATATGCATGTTTACATTAAATTTATATATGCATATATATTCATACGCAAAAACATATATACATAAATACATATATATATATATATATATATATATATATATATATATATATATATATACTGTTAAGGTGAGTATATTGTATAATTTGTGAATATCCATTCGTTCTCTCTCATGAATATAAACGACTTTTTCCGTCCATCTTATGTTTTATGCTCAATTTCCCGCCAAGATTCCATGAGATAAAAAAGTTCACCATTCATCAAAACATTTCCTGCTCCAATCAGATCATAAATAAATGCTGTCGTACAAATTACATCAATGTAAATAAGTGTAAAAAAAAAAAAAAATGCAAAACGTAAAAAAAACATTCAAACGAAAAGAAACACCAGTTCTTCTATTAAGCATTTCATTTTCTTACCTTCCATATTTCGTCGACGGCTATCAAACACACACATTATATTCATATAGAATTTATTGCTAACGAACTTCTCTCCTTCCCTGGGTAATTTTATCACGATAAAAACTTGTCCGAACTGAGCGGTAAAAATACCATATGTTATTATTTTTTTTTAAATAGGGAGATATGAACTTGAATATCTTGAACTAACATTTTATAGCATCATTGATTTTGATCAGATTGCGTCTAGCTTTTAAAAAATAAGTCTTCGTATAACTTTATCACTGATGAGAGTGGAATCGACACAAGTTGCTATGTAGTATTTTCCAAATAGGGATATATGAACTTTTAAGGTAAAGCCAAAATTATTAGAACATTCGTCCGGATAGCAATAGGAGTTCAGATTTCAGCAGTGTCTTAATTCATCATTTTTGATTCCCGACCTGTCCTCCTGTAGGGCAGCGAATTATGGACAGTCTCCTCAAAGATGAATAAGAGATTCGAAGCGACAGAAATATGATTCTACAGAAAGATGATGAGGATATCCTGGACCAAACAAGTGAGCAAAGAGGACATTTTGGAGGGAATGGAAACAAAATGAAATCTTAAACTTAACAGCAGGAAAAGACAGTTAAAATTTATAAGACACGTTATGCGGAAGAAAGGCTTAGAGAATCTGATACTCACATGTCGGATATAGGAAAAGATGGACAGGGGAAAACTGCGCGGGACATACTTGATAGGCTTCAGCAAAACAGGGTTTGGGAGAAATAGCAAGACAAAATGTATTAAGAGCTACGATGGACGGGAAGATGTGGAGAGCCATTATATTCTATGTTCTGAAGGGACTCGGCACATATTAAAAGTAGGTTTATTTTATGGTTGTAGTATGTATTTTCGTTGTATTTTAAATAAAAAGTCAGTGAAGTGCCATACGTAATACACGCTTTAGGCGATCATGTCTCGAAAGAGACTTGACTTACTGGGCAGAACATTATCCCGCAGTAGGTTGCCATTGCCTTCCGCGGTAAACTGGTTGCCAACCAATGCTATAAAACCCGATCTGTCCTGTTATTTAACCCATAACTGGAGGGAAGAGACGGATTAATACTTTTTCCAAGGGTAATTGTGCGTAAGTGAATGCGTAGAATTCAACTGGAATTCGAACTCGGCATTCCGAGTTGTTCCGAGTCGATATCCACTGCACCACAACGCACAAATCAAAAGACAGATGAATAAAACAAATAAATAAATAAATAAATAAATAAATTAAAAAAAATAAAAAAATAAAAATAAAACTAGGAAAATTTTTTCAAATTATTTTTATTTATTTATTTCACCTCCAGCAAAACGATAATAATTTTTTGGAAAAGGAACAATCGAGAAGAGAAAATTAAAACACTATGGCAACAACACAAAAGTCAACATTATTTTAACCACGGCCAGTGCGTACTACCCAGGCTCATAACCCTCTGATTGGGGTCTCCGGGTAGCGCTTTGTAACTGTAGCTATCTTATCAGCATTTGCTTTTTGCCAACTTAAATTTATATCAAAACATTTATAAATGGAACTTTGTCTGTGTGTGTGTGTGTGTGTGTGTGTGTGTGTATCCGTTATCTATAGACTCCGAAACGGCTGAACCAATTTTCTTGAAAATTTACACAGTTGTACCATAAGCGTCTGCGAGTGTTCTTATCTATGATTTGTGTCGAGGTACCCCCGATAAATATCGAAAATCGATAATCGAAAAAATCGGGTTATAGAAGGAATGGTCCGATTTTAATCAAATGTGATACACTCATAGACAAAGACATAAGAAACGAGATTCAGAAGTTTCAAGGTTGCAGTTCTTACAATAGTGCAGAAAATTTGATATCGATACCAAGAAATCAAAATTTGACTTACATCCATTCATTTTTCTTTCAGTCTATAGTTTCGCTTTAACTGGAAACAACTATTGCTTTTTAGTCTTTCGTGCCAACGTCCAAAGAGTCTGAGCTCCAGGACCATAGATTAGTTTTAAAGCTTTCATTACACCCGAGCAACGCCGAGCTATACTGCTAGTTAGAGAATAAATTTTGTTTTCAATCGTTTCACCCCAAGCAAGGAGGTACCGCCATTGATGCGCCGTTTCGGAGTCTATAGGTAACGGACACACACACACAGACATACACACAGAGACAAAGTTCCATTTATAAATAAGTTTAGATCCTTAATGTGTTAAATCTTCCACTTTTTTTAACAATAAAATACCAAGTTGATGGTTAAAGATTGCTGTAAAACGTTGATGAGTTATTTAAGATTTGTTTGCAAAGTCCTTTCACCTCAAAGGGTCTTTCATGAAAGGATGTAAGAAGAAAGAGGACCAAGATGCAGGGGGTTTTGATTGCTGTTTCATCAATGAAACAACGAAGAAAATTTATGGTCATTCAGACGAGTTCATCTTTGCTTCCTTGCCTTGTAAAAAAATTTGCAAAGTAATAATAACAAAAAAAAAGATTCTAGTTTCATTTAGAATTATCCACTTGGCAATAAATACTAAAAGTAAAGGGGGTATATATATATATATATTATTCGAAGTAGCTAACTGGTTTTGGAAAATGTAACCGGGTTGAACAATCTAGCAGGTAGCCGTAATGGACCGGTACTCGTCGTAGTCGTATGCAGTATGCTTAGGCATAGGCTTATGCAATAGGTGTAGTCAACAGGCGTTGCCGCCTTAGTCTGTATTTATGGCTGACACCAGCCAATCATATGTGAGTGGGAAGCAATGTGTATGCATATTCATTACATCACTTAAAAAAAACTGGGGTGGCCTACTAATTATGGCCGGTATTGTATGCATAATGATAGGAACAAGTTGAGTACCCAACTCTCACCGGTGTCTTATTCATTCCTGATCCACGCTGATTTTAAAATTCACACCCGCAATTATTTAAATTCCTGCTTTTTCTCATTCTGTCTCAGTTTCTGTGTCTAATTTCTTTCTTCTTTTTATCTCGAAATTTATTAGCCACAAATTTTCTTTTTATTTCTCTAACCCACTTTTTTTGTCAGCGGAGGACTGGGAAGGTTGACAGATAAAACGTTCGGAGAGTCCGACTTACCGAATGAAAGCAAATAAATATTAAATGAGCGGAAAAATATTTTAGATTTAATCGAATCGAATAAATATATTCGCCCTCACCTTATTAAAAGAACATATTTTTATCTGACTTCTCATTTGATAATAAGGGAAGCTGACTTCCTTTTTGATAAAGAAACAACATTCCATACATCAAATACTAGCGTTTACATATATTGATAAATATCTACTTATATACAGTTTCTTAACACTATAAATGCTATTATATATACAAATATATAAATATAGCTCTCAGTTGCAGGGAGGGAAAAAACCAGAGCCCTGAAAGCAATGGCAGAAGCGGCAGAGAGATGTTCAAGCTGGATCTGGTCAAGGAGGAATAAAAGTGAACTCCATAAGGCTTAACTTTCCTACAAATATCAGGTGTACCTTTGGCTAAGTTGTTAGTGCGGGAGTCTTTGAGTGAAAATGAGCATATCCAGAAGGTCACGGATCCCATCCGTGGCTCGTCCCCAAAAAAAAAAAAAAAAAGAAAAAGGGCAGCAGAGGGACATCCGGAGTCATGAACCGAGTGTGGCCCAACCCCCCTAGAGTGTCAGGAGATAAGGGCCGAAACACTTGCTTGACGGGGGCTTCTCTTCTGAGGACTCTCTGCTGCCACGCTCTCCATGAGTTTCTTTCTACTAGCACACCTTAAAACTATATTTCTTTAAAGTTAAATGGAAAATCCTCAAAAAGGCCATAACATTTAAATCAGTAAAAGAACCATGTTTCCTTTGTCTTCAAGAAAAAATATAACTCATTAAATACATGAGTAGCAACATATTATTATACCAGAGGCAAACTGCAAACACATTAAAGAACTAACCTGACAATCATGCTAAAATTACAAAAGTTAAAGTTAATATCTCTAGAAACGATAAACCTTTATAATATTAACAACACGCTTACCTCAAATTTTACCTTTATTTCATACTACAAACTGTGATCTAATTAAAGTTTTATCTAAAAAAGAGATTTCCTAAATTTTAAATTAAGATTAAATATTTAAAAAAATAGATTAATTATAAAAACTAAATTTAAATACAAAAATATTTGTAGTAGTATACACTATTACAGATATGTTTACCAAATAGCAATTCCTATCCCCTCTTTAGCACACCCTCTCCTACTCTCCCCCACCCCATATACATTTCCTTATTTTTCCTTTTTGTTAAACCCAAAGGACTGACCGTAAAGGCTGTCAAAGACCATACCTTATCTTCTACGGTTAAACCTGTCTATAAAATTTTCAACACGTCCATTAATCACCTTTATCCCATGCCTCTTCCCTCTTTTCGTTTAAATTCTATGTGCGTTTTGGAGCATTGGATATCGGCTCGGAACGAGAAATCGGGGAGCCGAGTTCAAATTCCAGCCGAATTCATTGCATTTCACTTACGCGCAAATACCCTTGGGGAAGATATTAATCCGCCTATTCCTTCCAGTTATGAGTTAAATAACAGGACAGATTGGGTTCTATAGCCTTGGTCGGCTACCAGTCTACCGCAGAAAGCAATGGCAACCTACTGCGGGATAATCATCTGCCCAGTCTGTCATGTCTCTTTCGAGACATGATCGCCTAAAGCGTGTATCATGTATGGCACTTAACTGACTGAATATAATAGTTGGAAACATGATTAAGGCTTCTACTGGCTATAAAGTGGGGGACCGATTTTCTATTGTTATGAAGTAATAAACTGATCTTCCAGTAATTACTACCTAATAATATAATACATCTCTTCCCACTTTCGCTATGAGTCAAATAACAGGACAGATTGGGTTCTATAGCCTTGATTGGCCAAAGCGTGTATCACGTATGGCACTTAACTGACTGACTGAATATAACAGTTGGAATAATGATTAAGGCTTCTACTGGTCATAAGGTGGGAGATCAGTTTATTACTTCATAACAATAGGAAAACGATCCCCCACTCATTACTACATAATAATATAATACATTTCTTTCCCCTCTAGCTATGAGTCAAATAACAGGACAGATTAGGTTCTATAGCCTTGGTCGGCAACCAGTCTACCTCAGAAAACAATGACAACCTACTGCGGGATAATGTTCTGCCCAGTCAGTCATGTCTCTTTCGAGACATGATCGCCCAAGAGTGTATGACGTATGGCACTTAACTGACTACCAACTCACAACTCTCACACACAATTCGCCAAATATAAGATGAAAAATTTCCATTTTCTTTTCACACTACCTGATGAGACATTGTCCTTCCAATGTCGAAATAAAATATACAGTTTGTAGTAGATAATAATTTGTACATGTTCTAAACTAAAATTTATTATATATATATATATATATATATATATATATATATATATATATATATATATATATTCTAAACATATGCTGTTAAATATAAGAGACAATGATTTTTTTTTAAATCATATCACCCCGAGCAAGGCGGTAACGCCACTGAAGCGCAGGGGGCTACGTAGGAGTGAAAAGATTGGAAAAGAGAAAGCCGGAGACCACATCCTAAACAGGGAAAAAGGCATGAGCCCCTTCACCTGTTCAATAGACGTGGATGGAGTGTGAACTGGGCGATAGTTTAGTCTATCTATTCCAATTTATTTATGCATATCTGCAGTTGACATTCTGAGGTGTGCATATTTTTGGATCTATGGCAAATCAGGAGATCATCCACATATAAGGAGCCATTAACTTTGTTGTTCAGGCACTTTACGATGTTGTTGATTTTTATATTAAAAAGGGTAACCGACAAGAGGAATCCTTGATGTCTATTATGTTTAATTATGAGCCGTTCTAAACGTCGTATTTTGGCTTTAATTTCTGTTGAAAATAAAGACAAAAATTCTCCAGCATTTGGATAATTTTTTATTAATTTGGTTCTGAGCTTTCGGCTCATATGAGACATGTTCAGAGAGGTCACCAAGACGGTAACACAATAACATCCACCATCACCGACGATTTTATTTGTGTTGACATCAGGCAGATTTTAGTCAATAATACAATAATCCTTACTCATACACACAGTAAAAAGAACCTTCAGATATTGGAGGCCATGCACATTAAATCCAAACAACCCACACTTAATCATGCTAAAATTACAAGAGCTTTTAAATCTGACCATATCACATTACATTGCATTTGAATACATGGTTCTGTTGTCATTTCGCGCTATCACGCGGTGTGACGTCATAGAACCGCATTGCAAATTTGCAAACTGCGTTTGTTATTTTTGGTAACTATTGCCGTTGCCTAGCGGAGTTCTATGTCTATGTTTATATAAAGAAATATAGTTTTAAGATGTGTTATATTTATAGGATAAAGTGCTCAATATCAGATCGTATGTAAATATGCAATATTTATGGGTAAATTTCTCAATATTAAAGATGGGGCTTATAAAAATATAAAAGTTGACACTGAGGTCAGCAACAAGCGATGACTGCCTGTTGCATGATCCAACACAATCTTCAGGCTGTGAGTGTTTTGCCTTAGAACGACTATTTATATATGCTGGTCATTGGTGCAGTATCAGTAGTAAAGTCTACAGTATTATCCGAAGGTTTATTGGGTGGACGGTTTTGTTACAAATCATTCTTGAGGCTGTTAACGAGAAATAACTTGGACTCCAAATATGGTTATTTGTAAATATGTTAAACAGGAATTACGTCGTGGTTCAGTGAATATCGGCTTGGAAAGAAAAATCGGAGAGCCGAGTTCAAATTCCAGTTGAATTAGTTGCATAAAATACCCTTGGGAAAAGTATAAATCTGTAGTTTCCTTCTCCAACTATGGGTTAAGTAGTAAAACAGATTCAGTTCTCTAACCTTGGTTGGCAACCAGTCTACCGCAAAAAGTAATGGCAGCATTCTCCGGGAAAATCATCTGCCCAGTCTGTCATGTCTCTTTCGAGACATGATCGCCCAAAGCGTGTATCATGTATGGCACTTAACTGACTGAATATAATAGTTTGAAACATGATTAAGGCTTCTACTGGCTATAAAGTGGGGGACCGATTTTCTATTGTTATGAAGTAATAAACTGATCCCCCAGTAAATACTACCTAATAATATAATACATCTCTTCCCACTTTCGCTATGAGTCAAATAACAGGACAGATTGGGTTCTATAGCCTTGATTGGCCAAAGCGTGTATCACGTATGGCATTTAATTGATTGACTAAATATAATAGTTGGAAACATGATTAAGGCTTCTACTGGTCATAAAGTGGGGGATCAGTTTATTACTTCATAACAATAGGAAACCGATCCCCCACTAATTACTACATAATAATATAATACACTTCTTTTCCCTCTAGCTATGAGTCAAATAACAGGACAGATTGGGTTCTATAGCCTTGATTGGCCAAAGCGTGTATCACGTATGGCATTTAATTGATTGACTAAATATAATAGTTGGAAACATGATTAAGGCTTCTACTGGTCATAAAGTGGGGGATCAGTTTATTACTTCATAACAATAGGAAACCGATCCCCCACTAATTACTACATAATAATATAATACACTTCTTTTCCCTCTAGCTATGAGTCAAATAACAGGACAGATTGGGTTCTATAGCCTTGATTGGCCAAAGCGTGTATCACGTATGGCATTTAATTGATTGACTAAATATAATAGTTGGAAACATGATTAAGGCTTCTACTGGTCATAAAGTGGGGGATCAGTTTATTACTTCATAACAATAGGAAACCGATCCCCCACTAATTACTACATAATAATATAATACACTTCTTTTCCCTCTAGCTATGAGTCAAATAACAGGACAGATTGGGTTCTATAGCCTTGATTGGCCAAAGCGTGTATCACGTATGGCATTTAATTGATTGACTAAATATAATAGTTGGAAACATGATTAAGGCTTCTACTGGTCATAAAGTGGGGGATCAGTTTATTACTTCATAACAATAGGAAACCGATCCCCCACTAATTACTACATAATAATATAATACACTTCTTTTCCCTCTAGCTATGAGTCAAATAACAGGACAGATTGGGTTCTATAGCCAGTCCACTGCAGAAAGTAATGGCAACTTACTACGGGATAATCTTCTTTCGAGAAATTATCACCCAAGCGTGTATCATGTATGGCACAACTGATTGATACTGCAGGTTACGTCGTTTCGAGTGAAATCGTTCTCGATTATAAGTCGTTAAAAAATATATATATATATATATATAGGTAAATAAAAATCAGGTTTAAGCCATTTTATTCGATTTTACGTCTGTCGCCACAAATACTGACGTCGTAAGAAAAACTAGAAAAACGCTAAACCGTTTATACAGTTATTAAAACTAATTTACAATTTGGTGATCTTTACAGTACATCGCGGACTCAGTATTTGTAAGTGTGGTTTGCCCTAAGACATGAATTGATATTGTAAGGTTAAATAACAATTTTTTTTTTTTTTAATCATATCACCCCGAGCAAGGCGGTAAAGCCACTGATGTGCCGGGGTCTACGTAAAAGTGAGAAGTTTGGAAAAGAGAAAACCGGAAACCACATCCTAAACAGGGAACAAGGGATGAGCCTCTACACCTGTTCAATAGACGTGGGTGGAGTGTTAACCGGACGATAGTTTAGTCTATCTACTCCAATTATTTTGCGATAGTAGAAAATAAAGTACTTCATGTTAAATTTTCAATATTTACTTTCAATTTTACGTACGTATTTTAATATGATTTTATATAATATTATTTATTTATTATAATTTTATTTATCATACAGTAACATGATTTTATGTATTTTAAACGTTTTTTTAGTGATATTACGACTTCTATATTTGTGAGAAAACACATCGTTGTCTTACGCCCCTTTCTATTTTTGCAAACCTGCTGAGTTCATTTATAAATTCTTCTTTTTCTTCTATGTGCCTTGTCCTTTCAGGACGTAGGCGATCATGGCTTTTCACGTCTCCTTATTCCTGGTGGCTCTTACCACACTTTCTCCTGTAACACCACGCAACCCCCGTTCTTTCAGCCACTTGCTCAGGCCCTTCAAATATGTATCCGCTGCTTTCCTCTGTCGATTTTTCCCTCTATCTGGCTTGTTAGTATCAGGTTCTCCAAGCCCTCCTTCCACATAGCATGTCCCAAGAACTTTAGCTGTCTCTTCCTGATGCTCAATATTAATTTACTTTTTGTTTCCATCCTTTCCAAAACCTCGTCATTGCTCACATATTCGGTCCATGATGTCCGTAGCATCCTTCTTTAGAACCACATTTAAGCTGTTTCCAGTTTTTCCTTCATCTTTGAGGATATTGTCCAGCATTCACTGTCATATTGAAGAACCGACTTTATGGACAAGCTGTAGTACAAAAAATGTCATCTAAATTTACGAATACATTTACGGACATATTTGTAATTGTAGTTGTTAACAATTTGATGAACTTTATAGTACATCGTGGACTATTGTCCTCATCTTTGTTGCCATTTGTACGACGTTTAATAACAGATCATTCTATTTTATTTTTTTTTAACCATATCACCCCAAGCAAGGCGAAAACGCCACTGATGCGCAGGGGGCTACGTAAGAGTGAAAAGATTGGAAAAGAGAAAAACCGGAAACCATAACCTAAACAGGAAAAAAGGGATGAGCCTCTTCACCTGTTTAATAGACGTGGGTGGAGTGTGAACCGGGCGATAGTTTAGTCTATCTACTCCAATTGAAAAAAAATAATAAAAAAAGAGTGAAAAGATTGGAAAAGAGAAAAACCGGAAACCACATCCTAAACAGGAAACAAGGGATGAGCCTCTTCACCTGTTCAATAGACGTGGGTGGAGTGTGAACCGGGCGATAGTTTAATCTATCTACTCCAATTTAAAAATTAAATTAAATTAAAAAAAAAGAGTGAAAAGATTGGAAAAGAGAAAAACCGGAATCCACATCCTAAACAGGAAACAAGGGATGAGGCTTTTCACCTGTTCAATAACTTTCCTTAAAACTAGGTACATAAAACTTTATAACGTTTATCACAGATTATTTGAGTTTGTGATAGAAATAAAGTTAATTTTTTTAAGTGCACACGGCTTTTAGGGACAAGCTGCAGTACAAAACCTGTCATCTAAATTTACGAATACATTTACGGACAGACTTGTACTTGTAGTTGTTAACAATTTGGTGAACTTTACAGTACAGAGTGTACTCTTTATTTATGAATGTGGTTTGCTCGAAGGCATTATAAAATAAAATTATTTTGTGAGGTTAAATAAAAAATACAGTTATTAAAATTATTTTGCGATAGTAGAAAATAAACTAATTTGTGTTAAATTTACCAATATTATATTTAAGTCTACGTAAGAATTTTAATATGATTTTATATAATTTTAATATGATTTTATATAATTTTAATATGATTTTATATAATTTTGTTCTTATCTATTGTAGAGTAACTTGGTTTTTATGTGCGTTTATAAATGCTGTGGGTAAACCGAGGGACCAGCCAAACTTCTGGGGGAGCCTTAGCCCCTTTTGCCTCCCTGCCGTAAAATTACCTCTCTCTCTCTCTCTCTCTCTCTCTCTATATATATATATATATATATATATATATATATAAACTTAACTTATCTATAAATGGAACTTTGTCTGTCTGTCTGTGTGTGTGTGTGTCCGTTACCTATAGACTCCGAAACGGCTGAACTGATTTTCTTGAAAATTTACACAGTCGTACGATAAGCGTCTGCGAGTGCTCTTAGCTAGGTTTTGTGTCGAGGTACCACTGATAAATATCGGAAATCGATAATCGAAAAAATCAGGTTATGGAAGGAGTGGTTCGATTTTCATTAAATTTGATACACTTATAGACAAAGACATAAGAAACGATATTCAGAAGTTATATATAGATATATATTATTGATTATTTATATATATATATATATTATCGATTTTCTGCACTATTGTAAGAACTGCAACCTTGAAACTTCTGAATATCGTTTCTTATGTCTTTGTCTATAAGTGTATCAAATTTAATTTATCTTGCCTTTGATATATATATATATCAAAGGCAAGATATTTGTGTGTGTGTCTGTTTATCTGCCTGTAGGTTTATACAAATCCACAATTTTATCCGATTCTCACCAAACTTCACACAAATATTCTTTTGGCTGAGTCTGAGCTCCAGAACCATGGATTAGTTTTAAAGCTTTCATTACACCCGAGCAACGCCGGGCTATACTGCTAGTATATATATATATATATATATATATATATATATATATATATATGTAATCAAATTTGATACACTTATAGACGAAGACATAAGAAACGATATTCAGAAGTTTCAAGGTTGCAGTTCTTACAAAAGTGCAGAAAATCAATAATATATATATATATAAAAGCAAGATGGTTGTATGTGTGTCTGTTTATCTGCCTGTATGTCTGTATTTTTTCAGCCATTTTATTTTAGTTTTTGCTTCGGGTTTGGCTCTAAGCAGGTATAATTGTAGTTCTTAGTCTGAGCCATGATACCATTTACTCAGAGGACTTATTTAGTCTTCAAAATTCAGTTTACGACGAAAAAAATTTATTTAATATCGATACCAGAAAATCAAAATTTGACTTACATCCATTCATTTTTCTTTCAGTCTACGGTTTCGCTTTAACTGGAAACAACTATTGCTTTTTAGTCTATCGTGCCAACGTCCAAAGAATCTGAGCTCCAGGACCATGGATTAGTTTTAAAGCTTTCATTACACCCGAGCAACGCCGGGCTATACTGCTGGTATATATATAATCTTTTTTCTATTACATAGAGTACTGTTCTTATAGCTTCCTTATATGGTTTATTATACGATGTGTGTGTGTGTGTGTGTGTGTGTGTGTGTGTGTGTGTGTGTGTGTGTGTCTGTTTAACTACGTTAAGCATAGACAAAAGTGAAAAAATACTTATCTACACAATAAAAATAAAAAACGAAATACTTCTGGAAAAATATCAACATAAAATATCTCCTTTAAACGTCTTGATGCCTTTTTATGTCAGCAAAGTTTAAAGCCGGTTGTAAATACGTCTCTTTGTCAAACTTGGTTTTATTTTCCCATGTTGTCTCTTGGGGAAAGCTATCTAGGTTTAAATGTGACATTTTAAGTACCGTATTTGATGTTATAACAGACAAATAGGCATTATGAACGAATTCTCAACACAGCAGGGCAAATTTATGAAAAATATAGATTTTTTTTAGTGCATTTAATCATGTAATGTTCACTGCAAGTTATCTGCAATATTAGAAAACATTACAAAATAAATTCTATGGTCTAAAGCATTAGTGATGAATATTTTAGTTACTATTATCCGTTTCCTTAAAAGGAAACATTCGCCATACACTACCAGCCATAATTATTAGGCCAACGCAGTTTTTTTTTTAAAGAAATACTGTATTTCATACAATTTTTTAGTATTTGCCAAGTGGATAATTGTAAATGAAAATAGAATGGTCATTTTGTTATTATTACTTTGCAAAATTTTCCAAGGCAAATAGCGACAATTTACCCATCGCATCCTGCAGATTATATATATATATATATATACACTACCGTACATAATTATTAGGTCACCCCTGTTTTTTAAAAGAAATGATGCATTTCATACAATTTTTTAGTATTTGCTAAGTGGATAATTGTAAATGAAAATAGAATGGTCATTTTGTTATTATTACTTTGAAAAATTTTACAAGGCAAATAGCGACAATTAACCCATCGCATCCTGCAGATTATATATATATATATATATATACACTACCGTACATAATTATTAGGTCACCCCTGTTTTTTAAAAGAAATGATGCATTTCATACTATTTTTACTATTGATTGCCAAGTGGATAATTCTAAATGAAAATAGAATGGTTCTTTTGTTATTATTACTTTGCAATTCTTTTTACAAGGCAAATAACGACAATTTACCCATCGCATCCTGCAGATTATATATATATATATATATATATATATATATATATATACACTACCGTACATAATTATTAGGTAACCCCAGTTTTTTAAAAAGAAATGATGCATTTCATACTATTTTCACTATTCATTGCCAAGTGGATAATTCTAAATGAAAATAGAATGGTTCTGTTGTTATTATTACTTTGCAATTCTTTTTACAAGGCAAATAGCGACAATTTACCCATCGCACCCTTTAGATTTTATATATATATATATTGGGGGTGGGGGGGTTCGCGTCAGCGATACTCACACGTTTATTTGCGTGTTTCTCTGAGACATACACTACCGGCCATAATTATTAAGCCACCCCCGTTTTTTAAAAGAAATTATGTATTTCATACTATTTTAAGTAGATAATTGTAAATGAAAATAGAATGGTTCTTTTGTTATTATTACTTTGCATTTCTTTTGACAATCCAAGGAAGCAAAGATGAACTCGACCGAATCACCCTAAATTTCCTTAATTCTTTCATTGACAAAACTGCAACATAGGTAATTATTAAATATTTATAAATTCGTTTGATTCACATGTTATTGTGCAGTATTAACAAAATAACCATTCTATTTTAATTTACAATTATTCACTTGGCAAAAATACTAAAAGTAGTATGAAATACATCATTGTTTTAAAACACTTGGGTGGCCTAATAATTACGGCCGGTAGCGTACGTTTATGTTGAAATATCCCCCTGAAACTTTACAAATGGTACGAATCAAATAAATATAAACGAAATATTAAGCAAAGAACCCCGAAGGCCTCTGCAAAACCTGCGTATTTGATAGCCATAATGGTATTATTAACCGTTTCCTTATTAGACAAAAATAAAAAATAAAAAGACATTAGACAGTCTTTTAGGTTGAATGGTACCAGCTATGTTGTTATGAAGAAAAATTAATTGGCCCTTTAGTCAATACTACTTTCGGTTAAAATTTATCAAGTCTTTCTCTTTAAAAAAAAAAAAAATCAGGAAAGTGAATTTCTCATAACCAGTAGCTGTTATTTATAGTTCTGATATTCGTTTCCTTCCTAACCTTTTGTTTGAAGTCGTGTGGAATGTCAATATCTTGAGTATGACCTTATTTTCTCTAAAAAATGATACGTGGTATACATTTTAGCAGTTGCTGATGTTGATCGTCTTGAAATTATGTGCTTTCTGTAATTTGGTACAATTCTTTGAAAATCATCAAGAGAGTCAGATTCTGTTATCTCTCTCGGAATTTTTTGGAAGTCCTCAAGTAATGAGCTTTCTTTATTTTGTACGCTTCTTTGAGATACCTGAATTGAACTGGTTCCTGTTATTTGATATAGGTTTTTGTGTTATAAGTATGTCCCAATACTTATATAATACATTGGGCTCTATTAAGAGGGTGCTATTTTTCTAACTCTCTAATAATTCTCTATTAGTAGTTGTTACTTACTACGTTGCGGTGCAGTGGATATCGACTCGGAACGAGAAATTGGGGAGCCGAGTTCGAATTCCAATTGAATTCCTTGCATTCACTTACGCACAAATACTCTTGGAAAAGGTATTAATCCGTCTCTTCCTTCCAGTTATAGGTTAAATAATAGGACAGATTGGGTTCTATAGCCTTGGCTGGCAACCAGTCTACCGCAGAAAGCAATGCCAACCTACAGCGGGATAATCTTCGGCCCAGTCAGTCATGTATCTTTCGAGACATGATCGCCCAAAGCGTGCATCAGTCATGGCACTTAACTGACTGACAGAATATAAGATTTGGAAACATGATTACGGCTTTTACTGGGCATAAAGTGGGGGACCAGTTTTCTATTATTATGAAGAAATAAACCGATCCCCAACAAATTACTACTTAATGATATAACACATCTCTTCCCCCTCTAGCTATGAGTCAAATAACAGGACAGATTGGGATCTATAGCTTTGGCTGGCAACCAGTCTACTCCAGAAAGTAATGGCAACCTAGTGCCCAGTCAGTCATGTCTCTCTCGAGACATGATCGCCCAAAGCGTGTTTCACGTATGGCACTTAACTGACCGACCGACCGAATATAATAGTTGGAAAAATGATTAAGGCTTCTTGGCATAAAGTGGGGGACCGTTTTTCTATTGTTATGAAGCATTAAACTGACCCCCCACTAATTACTACTTAATAACATACATATATTTTCCCTCTAGCTATGAGTCAAATAACAGGACAGATTGTGTTCTATAGTCTGGGCTGGCAACCAGCCTACCGCAGAACGTAATGGCAACATGCTGCGGGATAATCTTCCGCCCAGTCAGTCATGTCTCTTTCTATTTGAAAAATACATAATTTAGATGCGGTTAGGACACATCATCAGTGATGTTACCCCGGTTCATTGACAGTTTCGGTCCTTTACAAACATCATACCTTCTCCCTAGGTTGACCCATCTAAGGTTGATCAGGCCTCGGCCTGTGTCCTAATCTCTATTTGCTACGTTATTGGAATGCAAGATGTTTTGGTTGCGCAGGAGAAGAGGAAATATTTCTAGAATTATGTCGTCCACAAATATATGAATGTCCAGTGATAATAATATGTACATAATTCCAGTAAATACCCGGAAATATATAAATTAAAATAAATTGATTTTCGTGATATTCATGTAAAGATGAATGGTTAAAATATATAAATGACTAGATCGTAAAACACAAACTCATTAAATATACTAAAATAAATACATAAATTACGATGTGGAAAATACCATTCCATATGAAGTGAATTATTTACAAAAATGTTTGTCGGAGTTACATTTTTCCTATCTCAAAATCGCCTGATAAACTCTTAATACACAGTCTTCAGAGTTTTACCTTTTATGCACCACCGTTGGCCATAAATATAAACAAATTCTGACACGAAACCTTGATTTGCCGCCAACATTTAACCTTCTAATCCTAAACCATACCATAACCTTCAAATCTCACCAAGAACTTTACAACTATATTTGCAACAAAGACATACGCTTTTATTAATGCTTGTCTACAGGTTTTCACACATGTGTTCCTATGGTTACCAGCGTGTGTTTACAAATTCTTAGCTCACCGCTGACCCTAACGCCACAGGATGTTTATACGAAAGTCTGGATAAGAATCCCGGACCCATTTCTCTTTTTCCTGCTTATCGCTACGAAGCTCGGCCACCTAAAAAATTAGGTCTTATCCAATCTCCCATTCACCTGTCACCTTCCGCCCAACTCCTTACTTGTTCAAAATAAATCTATTCTCTAGAAATTAGTTTGGTGGAGGGGGATGATCTGAAAAAAAACCGGGCGAAATTTATCGGAAGGTTTCTTTGTGTTTTGTTCATTTTATTTTATTTTTTGGAATGGCAGGGTTAGGGTTAGGGTTAGGGTTTTTTACAGTTTATTTGCTCGGGTTAAAATTAACTTTGTTGAGTTTAAGAAATTTCATCAAAACTGTGAAATTAGGTGTCATCAAAAACATTTGATTCTTTCAGCGGCGACCTCACCAGAGACAATTTTATGTACTTTGCGGTGCAGTGGATATCGACTCGGAACGACAAATCGGGATCCGAGTTCGAATTCCAGTTGAATTCCTTGCATTCACTTGCACACAAACACCCTTGGAAAAAGGTATTAATCCGTCTCTTCCCTCCAGCTATGAATTAAATAATAGGGCAGATTGGGATCTATAGCCTTGGCTGGCAACCAGTCTACCGCAGAAAGTAATGGCAACCTACTGCGGGATAATCTTCTGCCCAGTCAGTCATGTCTCTTTCGAGACATGATCGCTCAAACGTGTATCACGTATGGCACTTAACTGACTGACTGAATATAATAGTTAGAATAATGATTACGGCTTCTACTGGTCATAAATTGGGGGATAAGTTTATTACTTCAGGACAATAGGAAACTGATCACCCACTAATTACTACATAATAATATAATACATTTCTTTCCCCTCTAGCTATGAGTCAAATAACAGGACAGATTGGGTTCTATAGCCTTGGTCGGCAACCAGTCTACCGCAGAAAGTAATGGCAAACTACAGCGGGATAATGTTCTGCCTAGTCAGTCATGTCTCTTTTGCTATAGAACCCAATCTGTCTAGTTATTTAACTCATTACTGGAGGGAAGAGATGGATTAATATCTTCCCCAAGGGTATTTACACGTAAGTTAATGCAAGGGATTCAACTGGAATTCCCTTCGGCACAACGATTTCTCATAGCAGGACAGATTGGGTTCTACAGCCATGGTTGATAATCATGCTACCGCACAAAGTAATGGCAACACACTGCGGGAAAATCTTCTGCCCAGTGTTGTAATGTCTAATTTTAGACATGATCGCCCAAAGCTTGTACCACGCCTGGCATTTAACCGACTCGCAAAAAATACGGGGTCTCAAAAAAGTGTTTTCTTTTTTCTCTCACTTCCTCGCGATCACCCGCAACTCTTTTTGCTCGGCATCTAAATGGCGCGGGCGCTTCGGCGCGACGCTCTAATCCGCACGGCCGGCACAGGACGCACTTCCCCTCCGGTCCGTCGTCGCGACCCGTTCCTGGCGTGCAGGTCGACGCGCGGTGTCCGTAGGCGGAAGACGCACTCTAAACTCTCCGTCGATCGACTTCGGTCGGACGTCGGGGAGGCATCTTCTGTCGGGCCCGCGAACGTACTGCCCCCTTCTGCCGGGGACGGAGGAAACGAAAATGCGATCTGTTATACGTGGCGAGCCGGCTTCTTCCCGTCGGGCTGTCTGGGCGGGGGCCCGTTTTCTCGAGTTCCTCTCTGTGCCCCACCGTCTGTTGCCTGCGGGAGTCCTTCGGAAGCCGGCGTTATTGTATATTCGCCCAATTTTTTTGTTTTCGCTTTGTTAAATTTATGCAATCTCACTTATTATCGAGAATGGACGACAAAAGTCCTAAACTCTGTATTAGTCTATATTTCTGTGTAGGTATTGTAATTATTTACAATATTTACTTTGCTAGGTCTGTTGCCCTCATCTTTGTTGCCATATTCACCTTCAATATCTGTCTATATTTCTGAGATGAGGTATTGTATTTATTTAAACTATTTACATTGTTTGGTTTGTTGTCCTCATCTTTGTTGCCATATTCACCTTCAATATCTGTCTATATTTCTGAGATGAGGTATTGTATTTATTTAAACTATTTACATTGTTTGGTTTGTTGTCCTCATCTTTGTTGCCATATTCACCTTCAATATCTGTCTGTATTTCTGAGATGAGGTATTGTAATTATTTACAATATTGACTTTGTTTGGTCTGTTGTCCTCATCTTTGTTGCCATATTCACCTTCAATATCTGTCTATATTTCTGAGAAGAGGTATTGTAATTATTTACACTATTTACATTGTTCGGACTGTTGTCCTCATCTTTGTTGCCATATTCACCTTCAATATCTGTCTATATTTCTGAGATGAGGCATTGTAATTATTTACACTATTTACATTGTTCGGACTGTTGTCCTCATCTTTGTTGCCATATTCACCTTCAATATCTGTCTATTTCTGAGATGAGGTATTGTAATTATTTACAATAATTTAGTCAATTTCTAAACAATATTTAAAAAAATATATTTCTTGAATATTACTCACTTACTTTTGCCAGACTTGGAATTATGACTCTTTGTGTCTTTCACCTGTTTTGACTGAACTTTTAACTATCTAACGAACATTCGTGAACGTTCTCAAATTTTAAAAAAAGCCTTGATAAACTAATGACATTCTCTCTTTTCTATATAAGCCCTAGAAACAAAATAAATCCAACACTGCCTTGATAAAAATTCCTCAGAGGACAAAACATGTTGGCTAAAAAAGGTTAAAAAGAAAAAACTTGATAAAAAAAATATGTCGTTAGTTTAAATCCAATTGACAACAATAGTAAGAAAAAGCTTCTCATAATAAATTTTTTTTATAGCGGAAATTTGATGAAATTACAAACACAAAATCTGTCACACGGTTAAATAGCCGAAACTAGGCGAAGTCACAAATATGTGATTCAGTTTAATGTTAAAAAGAAGTATATATATATATATATATATATATATATATATATATATATATATATATATATATAAAAGGTAGAGAGAGTGAGAGAGATGCCTTCATAGATACAGATACAATGAATAATGTCTTTACCTTTGTTAATATGACTTTCAGATGGGGCGGGGGTGTGGAAATGGAAGTATTGTCGGCCATCGTTCAAGCGAAATGAAGTACTTCTAAATTAAACGTTTTATACTGACGTCTAAATTACAGTAGAAATCTAGAGGCGAGAAGAACCCTTCCATTTGTTCTCTTCGTTTTTATCGCGTCTTTGCTTTAGTTTGGTTTTAATATACGTAACATTAAATAAAGATAAAATGACAGTTAAAAAAATGGCGAGATATTATTTTAAGCGAACGTTAATAAAAAAAAAAGCTTGATGTGTCAACGTGTGGCACAAAGAAGTGATTTCACCGTCTACATATCACATGTCCTCATCTATCTATCTATCTATCTATCTATCTATCTATCTATCTATCTATCTATCTATGTGTTTAATTCAGTATCTATCTATCTATCTATCTATCTATCTATCTATGTGTTTAATTCAGTATCTATCTATCTATCTATCTATCTATCTATCTATCTATGTGTTTAATTCAGTATCTATCTATCTATCTATCTATCTATCTATCTATGTGTTTAATTCAGTATCTATCTATCTATCTATCTATCTATCTATCTATCTATCTCAGACTGTTCATATCTATCTATCTATCTATCTATCTATCTATCTCTTTGCTCGTATGTTTCTACCTCTGTTTAGATCATGATATTTGTAGTGTCCGTCTGCATTAACCTTTGAATCAAAAGATGTAACAAATGCCCTGTAACATTCCCAGTTTATTTTATTATCCCTTTCTCTATGTTCCCAAGTACTTTCAGTCTCTTTCCGATATCATTTTCAAGTGTGTTAATTAGGGTAAAAAAAAAGAACATTCAAAGCAAGAAAACTTGTAGTAATTTTTAGCAAAACAGTGTTGAGGTTAATTATATTACCACAAGTTACACCTCTGATAACAAGCAATGATTACAAACGAGAAAACAAATAAATAAATAAATATATATATATATATTTTAATCATATCACCCCGAGCAAGGCGGTAACGCCACTGAAGCGCAGAGGGCTACGTAGGAAAGAAAAGATTGGAAAAGAGAAAGCCGGAAACCACATCCTAAACAAGGAACAAGGGATGAGCCTTTTCACCTGTTCAATAGACGTGGGTGGAGTGTGAACCGGTCGATAGTTTAGTCTATCTACTCCAATTTAAAAAAAAAAAAGAGAACAGTGAAAAGATTGGAAAAGAGAAATTTTTAATAAAATCCGTTCATACTTACGGATAATCTTTCGCGTATTATAATTGAAAGATGTCAGAAATTAATTGTAACGTTGACAGATGTTATTTTCATTCATTTCTCAATGTACCCAAGTACTTATAATCTCTTTCCAAGATAATCTTTTTGGCTGTGAGTCATAGTAACAAAAAGTAACCGCAAATCTGAAGATGATCTCGGAAAGAGAATGAAAGTACTTGGGTAGTTTGAAAAATGAACGATAATAACAACTGTGAACGTTACAGCTCATTTCTGACATCTTTCAATTATAATACGCGAAAGATTATCCGTGAATATGAACGGATTTTATTAAAAATAAGCAGACACAATGCTTGCAATTTATTTAATCTGACATGTCTAACAGAAAATTTGCTGCCTACACACACACACACACACACACACACACACACACACACACACACACACACACATATATATATATATATATATATATATATAATGGTTGATTTCTCGTTTCCGGGTATAATCATTGCTTGTTATCACTCCATTCCGCAGTTTCACCAGTGCGAAACACGAATATTAATAGTCATTAACCCAGTCAGGGACCCACACTCTGCCGCATTGTTAAAAACCAACCAATAACATGAAAAAATAAATTAATGAAACTTATACATTATGTATAATTACTTTGAGACACTAGCACTTCGACATGGTGTTATGGTTTACAAGCTTGTCTCGTTAGTTCATTTACGACTGAATAGTGAATTCTATCCTCACTGGGTGCCCCATATTTTTGGTTTCGCATGAGCGATAAATGTGCACCAATAGTAAGAATGAGTACCACATATAAAGTTAAGTGCCATAAGTGATACACGTTTTGGGCGATCATGTCACAAAAGAGACATGACTAATTACGCCGAAGATTATCCCACAGTAGGTTGCCATTGCATTCTGCGGTAGACTTGTTGCCAGCAAAAGGCTATAGAACCCAATCTGTCCTGTTATTTGACTCATAGCTAAAGGGGGAAGAGGTGGATTATATTATTAAGTAACAATTAGTGGGGGGTCAGTGTATTACTTCATAAGAATAGAAAACTGGTCACCTACGTTATGTCCACTAGAAGCCTTAATCATATTTCCAACTATTATATTCAATCAGTCAGTTAAGTGCCATACGTGATACACGTTTTGGGCGATCATGTCACGAAAGAGACATGACTGACTGGGCAGGAGATTATCCCGCAGTAGATTGCCATTGCTTTCCGCGGGAGACTGATTGCGACCAAGGCTATAGAACCCACTCTGTCCAGTTTTTAACCCATAACAGGATGGAAGTGACGGATTACTACCTTTTACAAGGGTATTTGCACGTAAGTGAATGCAAAAAATTCAACTGGAATTCGAACTCGGCTCCCCGGTTTCTCGTTCCGAGCCGATATCCACTGTACCACAGAAAATGTGCATTATAAAAAATATGAGAATTAGTAAGACAAAAGAGTTACTTACTAATAGGCTGCAGAAATTCCAAGAAGGTAAAGATGATTTGAGAGAAAGTAAAAAATGCTTCTTCGTCGCGTCCCTTCCAGACGCCGATCATGGACGTCGATCATGGACTTCCACTTGCCCCTGTCACTTGATGCTCTTAATGATTTTTCTTTTGGTATCTCTCCCGAAACTTGCTCCGCCATCTATTTAATCAAACCTCTTGAATATGTCTCTCGATGCTTTCCCCTGTCTCTCTTTCTGTTCTGTGATTCTTTAGGCCCTCTTTCCTCATTACGTGTCTTGAGAATCTCAACTGTCTCTTCCTGATATTAAGTATTAGTTTTCTTCTCGTTTCTATACTTGTCGTCGCTCACTTGCTCTGTCCATAGTGGACTCAGCTTCCATCTGTAGAGCCACATTTCTGCTGCCTGAAGCCCCTCCTTCATCCTTGAAGAGATCGTCCAACATTCACTGCCATACAGACGGACAGATATCGCTTAGCAGTCCAGCATTCTTTTCGTTGTTTCCAATGACATTTTTCTGTGTAAATATTCTTGTTAGCTTTTGAAATGCGTCCTTGGTCATGCCAATGCTTCTTAGGATCTCTGTCGCACTTTCCATCCCCGATCAGAACACTTCCCAGTTATTTAAATTTCATTAGTTGTCTTATTTTAGTTTCTCCGACTTGTAGTTGGCATTTTGGGGTCTTCTTTTTGCTGATGACCATACATTCAGTTTTCTTAAAGTTTATGCTCAGTCTTTTCTTCTCGCTTTCTTTTGCTAACTTTGTTTTTTAATCGTGTCGCCCCAAGCAAGGAATTTCACTACCACTGTTGTGCAGGAGGGTTACATAGGAGGAATGTTATGAAGAGTGAGCGGTTGCAGGGGGTGTCAGGAAGAGAGTAGGAGAGGGAGAGATTACTGATGAGAGTGTGGTGGACGAGGAGGAATGTTATGAGGAGTGAGAGGCTGCAGGGGGTGTCAGGAAGTGAGTAGGAAAGGGAAGAGAGTACTGATGAGAGTTGGGTGGATGTAGAAAAGCATGAGAGAGAGGATGTAAGTTTGTGAGACAGGAGATGACTGTTGACTTTACATTTAAATTCTTGGAGATTGTAACTGTCAGGAAAGCAAGTATGCGGAAGAGAATACCACGGGCGGGAAGTGCGAGAAAAGAAGCTAATGAAGTAGAATTTGTGTTTACAATTTATTGGTTTCACACTAAAAGGCTGGGACCTAGTTGCTAATCTTGTGGCTCTAGTAAATTTATATTTAGGGGGCACCAGTGAGCTAAGTTCATCGGAGCAGAAGCCGTGAAAGTATTTGTAGAAGAGACACAGGGAAGCCACACTGCGTCGGTGAGAAAGCGACTGTATCCTAGCTGCCAAGTCGGGATCGATCACATTACATATTCTCCGTTGAATTTTGACAAGGACACCTAAGTGGATAGCAGGAGCACCTGGTCAGATATGGCAGTACGGGAGGATGGTAAGAGAAGGATGACTAAGGTCATAAAGTGAGGGATCTGTTTATATATTGATTGTAATGTAAAATTGATCCCCCACTTTATTACTATATCGCCTTATTTGAGCAAAAGATGTGAAAGTATTTGTAGAAGAGACACAGGGAAGCCACACTGCGTCGGTGAGAAAGCGACTGTATCCTAGCTGCCAAGTCGGGATCGATCACATTACAGATTCTCTGTTGGATTCGGTCGAGGACACCTAAGTGAATAGCACTAGCACCGGACTAGATATGGCAGCAATACTCAATGCACGGGCGGAGGGTAGACTTGTATATGTGCAGGATTGTTTGAGACGGGAAAACTTCCTGGCCCTACACAGAGAACCAACCTGTATTTTCCTTTCTGTGTCTGCTATCAACACTGTGTCATCTGCGTATTTTACATTGTCGAGACTGTGGTTGCCCTGGCATAGATTTTATTTCTCTAAGAATTGTTGCGCCGTATAAGTTGAATAGGGAGCTTACAGCATATCATGTTGAATACACCGGTTCTCGTTCGATCACCGTAGTTAAGCAACGTTGAACCTGGTCAGTACTTAGTTGGGTGACCACTTGGGAATTTTTCCTGTAAGCGTTCAGTGGCAGATGTGCGTTGTGTTGCGGTGGATATCGGCTTCGAAAGAGAAATCGTTGAGCCGAGTTCGAATTCCAGTCGAGTACCCTGCATTCACTTCATCACTGGTACCTTTGGAAAAGGTAGGATGTGCCGGGGAGCCGTGTTCGAATTCCAGTTGAATCCATTGTATTCACTTACGCGCAAATACCCTTGGGAAAGGTATTAATCCGTCTCTTCCTTCCAGTTATGGGTTAAATAGCGTGCCAGATTGGGTTCTATAGCCTTGGTCGGCAAACAGTCTACCGCTGAAAGCAATGGCAACCTACTGCGGGATAATCTTCTGCCCAGCCAGTCATGTCACTTTCGAGACCTGATCGCCCAAGCGTGTTTCACGTATGGCACTTAACTGACTGATTAATCTTTCACTTCCCTCCAGTTATGGGTTAAATAACAAGATGGGGCCTGAAGAATGGTCCACCGGTGCTCCAGGTTTGGGGTTTGGGGTTTGGGGTTTGGGGTTTGGGTGCAGGGCTAACAACCCTGCCCCGTAAAAAACAGTTTGTTACAGAAGCAGCAACAAAAAGTTGCTGCCCTATGCACCATCTGGGTGTGATGGATAAATGATGATGATGATGATGATGATGATGATAAGTTGAATAGATCCGGAGATGAAACATATCCTTGTTTAAAAACCGTTCTTCAATATGGCACTGAATGCTGGGCAATATCATCAATGATGAAGGAAAAACTTGAAGCAGCTAAAATGTGGTTCTACAGAAGGATGCTGCGGATATCATGACCAAGAATGAGCAATGATGAGGTTTGGGAAAGGATAAAAACGAAAAGGAAATTAATACTGAACATCAGGAAGAGACAGCTAAATGAGGAAGAAGGGCTTGGAGAATCTGATACTAACAGGCCAGATAGAGGGGGAAAAGAGACAGGGGAAAGCAGCAGTTAACATATTTGAAGGACCTGATCAGGTGGATGACGGAACGAGGGTTGCGTGATGTAACAGGAGAAAGCTTGCTGAGAGCTACCTGGGATAGGGAGACGTGGAAAAGCCATGATCGCCTACGATCTGAAAGGACAGGGCACATAAAAGAAGAATATATATGCCAACTGTTTATAAGAAATTATCATGTGGTTATAAAATGGGGGATCAATTCTATATCATAATCAATATATAAACTGGTCCCTCATTTTTTTCATGCTAGTTTCTATACATTTATATTCTAGATTAATGGTCTTGAGCTAGTGAATGGCAGAGTGGGGTTTGGGTGGTGTAACAAGAGAAAGCGTGCTAAGAGCCAGCAGGGATAAGGAGACGTGGAAGACCATAATCGTCTAAGTCCTGAATGAACAAGTCACATAGAAGAAGAAGAAGATTGGTGAACTGTTCCATGTTGGTTGGTTGGTTTGTTTTTATGGCATATCAACCTCGGCGGGTCATTTATTGCCAACTAAATTTTATTTGTTTATTCCTGGTAATACCTTTTTTCTTTCAACAATTTATTGTTGTTTATATAAGTTTTTGTGTCTAGTAATACATTTTTCTTTTATCAAGATTCATTGGGATTTGTTTTTAGAGGCAGGGTCCCCAAGTCCTACCCTTGTTATTTAAACCATAACTTGAGGGAAGGGACCGATTAATAACTTTCCCAAGGGTACCAGTGCTTAAGTGAATGCAGGGTATTCAACTGGAATTCGAACTCGGCTCACCGATTTCTCTTTCCGAGCCGATATCCACTGCACCACAACGCACATCCATCACTATACGCTAAACAGCCACTGGTATTCCAAGGCGGTCACCCATCTAAGTATTAACAAGGCTCAACGTTGCTTAACTTCGGTGATCGAGCGAGAACCGGTGTATTCAACGTGATAGGCCGTAAGCCACTGTTCCATGAGGAAAAGGAACAATCGGCAATACACTGAAATATTGACAGACTGGAAATATTAAAAATGAAGTGTAAGCTGCAATGGTCAAATTGAACAGAAACAAAGAGGTAGAGTCAAACGAAATTGTCAGCCTTAGATAATTTCGACGCTGAAAAGATCAAAAAATATAATAAATGAAATTTACAGTGGCGATATACCGGAAGTCCTAACGACATCTATGTTCATAGCACTGCCGAAGAAACCAGGTGCAAACGAATGTGAACTACATTGGCTATTCGGCCTAATATGCCATATAACAAAACTTCACATCCGCAGCAGAACAATACCGGAAATAGGACAAGAACAGTGCGGCTTCCTCAAAGACACCGAAATAAAGAACGCGATAATTATGCCCAGAATGTTCTCATAAAAAGTAATATATATAGTCATCAGCAGACAGATCTGTTTCGCTATATCATAGCTCATCAGTACGGTTACACCCCGATGGCTACATAAACCAGGCTCGAAACCCTACCAAAATGGCGTCAGTCGGCGACTCTACCCCAGGGCCACGGGGCGTTCGGTGCCAGAAGGCAGTCTTTCCAGCGCATATCATATCACGCGCCCAATAGCTAGCGTGCTCAAATTCATTTTTACTGAATGAGCGATATATATATATATATATATATATATATATATATATATATATATATATAATTGTTTCCCAGGTGGTAGATATTGCTCTTTTAATATAAACTATAGCTCATTTCCATGAGTTTAACAAGCTCATATCATCAGACCTTACAATAATTCCTCGATCTGGTATAAAATTTCTGCCGGAATGTATCCTTTCTTAAAATGAATAGAGGGATAACAATAAAAATAATAATTATATGCATAAAATGACTATAAATATAATGATAAAAAATTACTTTAGGGGATATATATATATATATATATATATATATATATATATATTTTAATTCAGATACTTCAATCCAAGGGAAAAAAGCAGGAAGGTAAATTCCAAAAAACCGATCCTAATTAATATTAAAAATTTATTTTAATATTAAAAAATGATACAGGAAGAGAGCTCCATGTAATAAAATATTACAGAGCAAATATATATATTAAAAAAGGATTAATTCAAAGATGTTGAATAGCCATTTCGATATGAAGATCCCCACGGGGGACGACACATCACCTCAGCAACAGAAAAAACCTTTCAGAAACTGGAGAAAAATTAGTCTACTTTTCCTTTTTAAATAGATTGCAAAGAAATTAAAAAAAAAAATTAAAAAAAAAAAAAAAAATAAAGGAAAAGAAAACGAAAAAGAAAAAGAAAAAGATAGAATAAAATCAAATAAAATAAAAAATCAAATAAAAAAAAAATCAAATAAAATAAAATTGACATCGTCTGGGTTCGCAAAAAAAAGGAAGAATGTAACTAAAAATTAACAGACAGACGCGTTAAATCGACGTAGTTTAGGCAATACGGAAAAAAGGTGGTAAGAGAGATAAAAGAAGGAAGGGAGGGTAAAAGAAAGAAACTAAAGAAAAAAATTTTTTAAATATTACAGACGCTGGACAAATTCAAAAACCTAATTTCCCCAAAACGTTGAAGTATTAGAAAAAGGCCTTTACTTAAAAAGGCATAATTATTAATAAAAGGGAATAAAAAGATATAGGATTTAAAATAAAATTATTTAAAAAAAAATTTGGTCATTTGAAATTAGACTAAATAAAGACAACACTAGGTAAAAAAAAAAAAAAAAAAAAAATTACAATTATTATATACATACATTATACAATTATTATACAATTACAATTATTATACAATTACAATTATTATATACATACATTATATATATATTATATACATTTTTTTTTTTTTTTTTTTTACCTAGTGTTGTCTTTATTTAGTCTAATTTCAAATGACCTAATTTTTTTTTAAATAATTTTATTTTAAATCCTATATCTTTTTATTCCCTTTTATTAATAATTATGCCTTTTTAAGTAAAGGCCTTTTTCTAATACTTCAACGTTTTGGGGAAATTAGGTTTTTGAATTTGTCCAGCGTCTGTAATATTTAAAAAATTTTTTTTCTTTAGTTTCTTTCTTTTACCCTCCCTTCCTTCTTTTATCTCTCTTACCACCTTTTTTCCGTATTGCCTAAACTACGTCGATTTAACGCGTCTGTCTGTTAATTTTTAGTTACATTCTTCCTTTTTTTTTGCGAACCCAGACGATGTCAATTTTATTTTTATTTTTTTATTTTTTTATTTTTTTTTTTTTATTTGATTTTTTATTTTATTTGATTTTATTCTATCTTTTTCTTTTTCTTTTTCGTTTTCTTTTCTTTTTCTTTCCCTTTATTTTTATTTTTATTTTTTTATTTTTATTTTTATTTTTTTATTTTTTTATTTTTATTTTTTTTTTAATTTCTTTGCAATCTATTTAAAAAGGAAAAGTAGACTAATTTTTCTCCAGTTTCTGAAAGGTTTTTTCTGTTGCTGAGGTGATGTGTCGTCCCCCGTGGGGATCTTCATATCGAAATGGCTATTCAACATCTTTGAATTAATCCTTTTTTAATATATATATATATATATATATATATATATATATATATATATATTTTAATTCAGATACTTCAATCCAAAGGAAAAAAGCAGGAAGGTAAATTCCAAAAAACCGATCCTAATTAATATTAAAAATTTATTTTAATATTAAAAAATGATACAGGAAGAGAGCTCCATGTAATAAAATATCTTTGAATTAATCCTTTTTTAATATATATATATATATATATATATATATGAGGGGAAAGATATATATATATATATATATATATATATATATTGTAATTTTCTAAACATATATTGTTAAATATTAGAGACAATGAATGCCTATTATGTTTAATCATGAGCCATTCTAAACATCGTATTTTGGCTTTAATTTCAGCTGAAAATAACGTCAAAAAAATAATAATAAAACCACTACATATATTGGTTTTACTACAACCACATTCTCCCGTAGACTTACCTGTCACCTTTCTGATCAGAGTACAATTAAACAACATTTCTTAGAAAAGCATAGCCGTGTAGGTAATATCAGACAGATTTTAGTCAACAATACAATAATCCTCACTCATACACACAGTAAAAAGAACCTTCAGATATTGGAGGCCATCTACATTAAATAAAAACAAACCACACTTAATAAAATCACGTTTAAATCAGGTCATAACACATTACATTGCATTTAAATATATGGTTCTGATATCATTTCGGGCTATCACGCGGTGTGACGTCATAGAACCGCATTACAAATTTACGAACTGCGTTTGCTATTTTTAGTAACTGGCTTAGCAAAATTTTATGTAAACACAAAGTTTTATGTAAACACAAAATAAAATCGTTTTTGATAGTGGATGTTTTTATGTTAACGTCCTTGTAACCTCTCTGAAGATGGCTCATGTGAGCCGAAAGCTTAGAACCATCTTAATAAAAAATTATCCAAATGTTGCAAAATTTTTGTCTTTATTTTCACCTGAAATTAAAACCAAAATACGATGAAAGTCTCATGATTAAGCATAACAGACATTCATTGTCTCTTATATTTAACAATGTATACAGTATAAATATATAATCATTTCACCCCAAGCAAGGCCGTTTTACGCAGGGGGTTACGTAGGGGGAAAACTATGAGAAAGAGGGGTAGGTTATGTCAGGAGGAGAGTAATAGAAGGATGAGAATACTGGTGTGATTGGGGTGGAGTAGATGAAGAAAAGAGCTTAAGAGAAAAGATGCGATTTAGTGAGATAGGAGATAACTATTGACCATACATTTAAATTCCTGGAGATTGCAGCTGTCGAGGAAGCAAGTATACGGTAGGGAATTCCACAGGCGGGAATTGCGAGAAAACAAGCTGTTAGAGTAGAAATTTTGGTTACATTTTATCGGTTTAACTGTAAAAAAGGTGGGACCTATATATATATATATATATATATATATATATATATATATATATATATGAATAAAAACAAAAGGAACACTTCTCTTAATCAACGCGTTTCGTCCTCTGAGAGACTTCAACAAGGCAAAAATAGGAATTTGCTTTGATAAAGAGTACGAAGCGCGTCACTTAAGATAATTTTTAATTTGTATTTATTTATAATTTTTTCTTTACAGATATACACTGAAGTAAATTGGATTTCAACGAATCTATTGAATGGTAAAATTTTCAAAGCTATTTTTTCAAGTGCTTCTAATTCAGGGTCAGACGAAATGGAAAAGAAGAAAATGAAAGAAAAAGAGAGTGGGAGAGAAAAAGACCCAAATTCGAAGAATGGTAATTTCTTTTGTTCGTGAAGAATTGTATAAAACGGCTATTAATTTGCTGCCTGACTTGTGGAAAATAACGAATGCAATCCTTTGTCAGGATTAAAGTAATTTTGACGATACCAGAAAGTTAAAAACTGAAACCAACAAAGCAGGTACTTAAAAGTGAATAAAATGATTAAGCCAAAAACTGCAATTAGAGGTAGAATCGCAGACTAACACCAATTCGGTCGGGTTTCAATCCTGGATTAAAAGCAATCGGAGTCTAACCGTACTGATGAGCTGTGATACAGCGAAACAGATCTTTCTGCTGAT
>JBBBDQ010000620.1:1622500-1660000 GCA_037127315.1 Ascarosepion bandense | reverse complement strand
ATATATATATATATATATATATTCTACTGAGACAGCAGATAATTATTTAAACATATATTATTAAATGAATATCTGTTATGAATAATCTTAAATGCACGAGTTTGTTGTTGCTTGGAAATCTTCCATGAAAACAAAAACAGTTTGTCATTATCGTTTGTCCGTGTTTATAATATATATTGTAATTTGACATCTTTGAAAATGGCTTATGTAAGTCGAAAGCTTAGATTTGATTATAATATAATAATTAAAATATTGTAATTTTCTTTCTTCATTTAATGATAATGCTCTTAAGCTTATCAGAGAATATGAAAAAAGAATTACATAAAATAAACAAAACTTGTCTATATTTTTTAATGAAACATGCATTAATATATATATATATATATTAAAACTCGTTAATCATGAATGAAAGAAACGAATAAATTAACAAAAATCAAGAGATAAGTCAGTTATGGGAAATATGGAAAATAAATAAATATGAATGTACAAACATTGTTATTTTCTCGTGGGCACATAAAAATTTGATATTTACATGTCATTAGAATATATATATATATATATATATGTAATACAGCGAAACAGATCTGTCTGCGGATGACTATAGTATTTACGCTCTCACACCCTGATTGAGCACTCTGGGAGAATGGTAGACTTTGTAAACAGTAGCTACTCCGGCATTTACGCACCGCTCATTCGATTATGAATTGGAGCACCCTAGATATTGGGCGTGTTTATACGCGCTAAAAAGCCTGCCTTCTTCTACTGGACGCTCGTGGCCTAGGGGTAGAATCGCCGACTGACGCGGTCGGGTTTCAATCCTGGGTTAAGAAGCGACCGGAGTGTAAGCCGTACTGATGAGCTGTAATACAGCGAAACAGATCTCTCTGCGGATGACGATAGCATATATATATATATATATATATATATATATATATATATATATTCCATTTATAACCAAAAACTAAGTAGTTAAACAATATATATATATATATATATATATATATATATATAAATATATAGTCATCCGCAGACAGATCTGTTTCGCTGTATCACAGCTCATCAGTACAGTTAGACTCCGATTGCCCCTTAACCCAAGATTGAAACTCGACCGAATTGGCGTCAGTCGGCGATTTTACCTCTAGGCCATGGGCGTTCTGCAGAAGAAGGCAAACTTTTTAGCGTGTATATTATCATTATACGTGCCCAATAGCCAGAGTGCTCAAATTCATTTTACTGAATGAGCGGTGTGTGTGTGTGTGTGTGTGTGTGTGTGTGTGTGTGTGTGTGTGTAAAATATACTCAGTTATGATTTGAGATTAAGGACAGGATGGTTAAATAAAATAAAGACAAGAGGAAAACTGTATTTTAACTCGCCTACGCGTTTCGTCCTGTGATGGACTTTATCAAGACAAAAGACGAAATGAGTTATATTCTCAATTACGTATCTATAAACAAAGTAACCACAAAGACAGCTCAGAAATAATTCCAAAAGATTAACAGAATATTTTAGTTTTAGAATTCCTTCATTTTAAAATCTCGTGACTTTACACTACACATGAAGTTGCCAACACTATCTACGAAGAAGGGAAAATATTTGTCTTTATTTTCACAAGAAACGAATTTTACAACGGCTCATGACGTCACACATGACCAAGCTAGAGTGAAAGCAAGAAATATTAAGTATGGGAAGGCATTGGAATAAACCAATGGCTTCTGCTATTAATTATAGGCATTTAAGGATATTTGTGGAGATTTCATAGTTTATCTTGGTCAGGTTAGGTTTCAACAGTTTTATGTATATAGCTTCAAGAATTTTTAGTTTTTGTTTATTGTTTTCATGTTTAAGTATCGTTGTTTTTTCAACAAGGGCTTTCCGGAATTCTGTATGTGGCCAGGCATGTTGTTTTAAATGATTAAAAATGTTAGAATTATCGTTCAAGTGTAGTGTCAAGCGTCGTGGAAGTGAGTTTGTGGCATGACCAATATAAGTATTACTTAACCCGTTAGAGATACAATCTCTCAAAGAGCACTTGAATTTGTAAACTATGTTGGTTTTTGCAAATCTCTAATCGGGGGAGAAGAATCATTGCGAATAATTGAATCGGATATACTAGACTTAATGTAGTATCCGATTAAGTTAACTTTTTTGCTAGGATCTGTTGTAGATATATTAGTATTTACTAATTTTTTTAGTATATTTTCATCTTTTTTATAATTAGTATACATTTGATTACGATATATTAGTTTAATATGTTTGTGATTAGTTGAAGTAGTATTATGTTCTATTTGTTTAGTATTGAGACTTCTAAGAAAGCATCTTATTTGTTCATCAACTATATAGTTTGGAAAGCTATTATTTATAAGTATTTGTTTTATATTCTGTAGTTCATTGTAAAAAATCTGTTTTGTGGATGAATTAGTTTTTGCACAATGCATTAAATTTTTTATAATTTCTATTTTGTAGTAATGTAAACATTCGCTCTTGTAGTTAGGTGTACATGAATTTATGCTGGGATGTTTTTTGTATGGCAAAAAAGTAAATTTTTTATTATTTGTGTTTATCATTATGTCAAGGAAGGAAATTTTGTTATTAATATTGAGTTCATACGTGAATTTGATGACAGAATTATTTTGGAAACGTTTTTGAAGTTTTCATCTGTATTTTTAACTAACATAAGAATATCATCAACATATCTTAAGTAGATGGATGTTTTTTTTAATATTTAATTTTCAAGGTTCAACACACACACACACATATATATATATATATATATATATATATATATATATAATTCCAGGTGAAGAGGACTCAAGGTTTTTTTTTTATTTTGAATGCACTGGCATGTATTTTATTATAAACAGTGCTCAATATAATGAGTATTATAGAGCTTATGTATTCTTTGGGGCCAAATCCCAAAATGAATCTGAATAGCCACAAGAAACACCCACATACATACACAGCAAACCAAAGGTCTTTGTCATTTAAATGTAAATTATCTGCACCACTAACATCAACATTGCCTGATGATGAGAATCTAGCTCGAAACATAGAAATTTCTGTGTCGCAATGTACAATTGATACATAACTATATATATATATATATATATATATATATATATATATATATATATATATAAATATATATATAATTATATAGTCATGTATATAGTTATTATATAGTAATGTATCTAAACAATAATTTATATTAAATATTCATAGCTCTATTTCTATACTGAGCACTGTTTTAAACTAATGTTTTGAAGGTTGTTAATATTTTCTTCGTTCTTTACTTATTTGGAAACACACACACACTCATATATAGATATATATATCGGGTATATATATATATATATATATAGTCATCCGCAGACAGATCTGTATCACAGCTCATCAGTATGGTTAGACATCCGATTGCTTTTTACACAGGATTGAAACCCGACCGAATTGGCGTCAGTCGGCGATTCTACCTCTGAGCTATGGGTGCTCGGTAGACTTTTAGCGCACACACACACACACACACACACACACACACACACACACACACACACACACACACACATATATATATATATATATATATATATATAAATTAAATGGTGGAAAGAGAAAAAATGTGCTCTTCTAAGCGAAATCCTAAAGTGCCTCGTCCGTCAGAGCTTACGATTACAAGGTCGCGAATATTATTTCCTATTTTAGATAAAGACTATTTGCTGTTTGTATTACACTTCGACTCGTCCCTTGTACACCCAGCCCCTAACATTTACTATATTTGTCCTTGAGTATTCTAAATAGGGGACCTGTTCTCAAAGTGGACAACGGAACAAAATATTTTGCAACTCCTGACAAAAATAATATTTTTTTTTTTTTTTTAATCATATCACCCCAAGCAAGGCGGTAGCGCCACTGATGCGCAGGGGGCTACGTAAGGGTAAAAAGAATGGAAAAGAGAAAACCGGAGACCACATCCTAAACAGGAAACAAGGGTTGAGCCTCTTCACCTGTTCAATAGATGAGGGTGGAGTGTGAACCGGGCGATAGTTTAGTCTATCGACTCCAATATATCTCATGAAGATAATATCTTCGACATTTTTATGTTCTCATTTTTTTTTTTTTTTTTTTTTTAACAACAAACAAGGCAGGATCGCCACTAGTGTGAATTGGGTTACAGTCAGTGGCGATTCTACGGTGGAGGAATCGCAAAAAAGACCAATTTTAGCTGGACACTCGATTACTATCCTCCCACTTTTATAACCTTCCAAAATTTATGAAACTGACCAGTCCCTGAAATTAAAATCGAAATTAAAATCGAAGCAATATTATTTTATTTTATTTTTATTTTTTTAATCATATCACCCCAAGCAAGGCGAGAACGCCACTGATGCGCAGGGGGCTACGTAAGAGTGAAAAGAGTGGAAAAGAGAAAAACCGGAAACCACATCCTAAACAGGAAACAAGGGATGAGCCTCTTAACCTGTTCAATAGACGTGGGTGGAGTGTGAACCGGGCGATAGTTTAGTCTGTCTACTCCAATTGAAAAAAATAAAAAAATAAAAAAATAAAAAAAAGAGTGAAAAGATTGGAAAAGAGAAAAACCAGAAACCACATCCTAAATAGGAAACAAGGGATGAGCCTCTTCACCTGTTCAGTAGACGTGGGTGGAGTGTGAACCGGGCGATAGTTTAGTCTATCTACTCCAATTGAAAAAAAATAAACTAAAAAAGAGTGAAAAGATTGGAAAAGAAAAAAACCGGAAACCACATCCTAAACAGGAAACAAGGGATGAGCCTCTTCACCTGTTCAATCGGCGTGGGTGGAGTGTGAACCGGGCGATAGCATGTATGTTAACTTGGGTTTGTGTCAATTTTCTTTCTTCTATGTGCCTTGTCCTTTCAGGACGTATTCGATCATGGCCTTCCAGGTCTCACTATTCTTGGTATCTCTTAGCATGCTTTCTTCTGTAACATCTCGCAACCCCAGTTCTGTCATCCACCTGCTCAGGCCCGTCAAATATGTTATTCGCTGCCTTCCTTTGTCTCTTTTTCCTTCTATCGTGTCTGTCAGTATCAGGTTTTCCAAGCCCTCCTTCCTCATTGCATGTCCCAAGAACTTCAGTTGTCTCTTCCTGATGCCCAATATTAATTTCCTTTTCGTTTCCATTCTTTCCAACACCTCATTTTGTTTAGGATCATGGGGAAATGATATTATTTAAATTATTTTCTTATTTCAAAGTAGCTTCTTGGTCGTCTTGTCGGGCTTTGCCGAAAACATTTTTTTTATTTTAGCTGATTTTTGTACGGCTTTGGTACCCACAACATTCTGATCGATTTTTCTTGCATTATTAAATTTTCGAATTTTTTCTTGCTTTTATTTTTTGTGCTTCAAAAAGTTTGGCAGAGAATAAAATGAAGGTAAACAAATCACACTGTTCTGCTATTATTAACGTTAGTATTAACCCTTTGACTTTGTTTTGAAGTTAACCTCTCTTGTGTTTCAAAAGATTGACAGTGGAAAAAAGAGCAAAAATAGATTAGAACTCAACTACTATGAATGAAAAGTTATTCAGAAATTAAGAATTAAAACATTTTGGAAAAAACAAAAGTAAAATTGTACACCCGCAAAAGTGGATTCAAACGACTATTCACAAGTCAGTGCGAAAAGCAAATCCTGAATCCTGATTGGATTAAAAACAGCAAATTCATATATGACGCATTTTCACACCTAAATGCGAAAAGGCTCACCTGAGCCGGCATCATGACAAGTTTTACTATTTAAACCACGATGCTAAACTGTCAAACTCAGTCAGATAGAAGCAGTAGCTGACAGACAGCATCTCACCATGTAAAGAAGAAACTTCAAGCTGACTCGCCCTCACTGCTTATTTTCTTTTCATCTTTGTCACTCCGCGCCAACCCGGGCGTAGATCACGCCGCAGTTTCATTCGACCTCTTCTTCCAACGTCTATTTCTTCATTTTGACACCACGCTGCTAAAGAAGAAAACAGCAACAAACAAAATCTACGTGTTAAGAACAAATTCTTTATTTGTTTTGCTCTCTCTTTCTCTCTCTCTCTCTCTCTCTCTCTCAACCTGTCGCGACCTACTAAAAAGAGGAAGGAACAAAGACTTTACATTCTGCTACAACACAACCATGAACTCTAAACTTCTGCGGACATTTTAATACCTACATTACTACTACGAACATTTTCTACAACTCTTGATACCCATAATTTTATCATTGAACCCTTAACTTCTTAATAATGTTTCTAATTGCACATTAACTCCTTCAATTTATGTTATTCTTTTCTTTTAATAAATTTCTATTTTAAAATGCAAAATGTATATTTTATTCTTACTCTATTCCACACATTCCAACCCTGCCTGCCGACAACCAACCTTCTGATGATACTTCTGATAATGATAATTCTGGATAAAACTTGTAAGCTGTAGGGAGACACAAGGCCGAACCAAGAAACATTAACCAGCCCCATACGAAACAATAAAATACTCATTCTCAAACTCATTCCTACATATGCGATAGTGATGTAGTATGAGAAAGAAGACGCTGCTTGAGTTTGCCCCACCCCCATCCTCTGAAAATAACGGCCCCTTAGTGCTCTTAGTGAGAGAAAAGACCGCGTACAGGATGTATTGTAGAAAGGACGAATGTGATTTAAAAGTATAGAAGATGAAAATTGACGCTTAAATTTTTGGAGATTGTAGCTATCAGGGAAGCAAGTAAACGGAAAATAGTTCCAAAGCGCGAGAAAAGAAACTGTTAGAGTAGAAGAGACGGTTACATTTAACTACTTCAACGTTAAAATGGTGGGACCTAGATGCCAACTGTTGTATATCGATAAACAACAAACACGCATATATATAAAAATATAAGTTGTATTTTTATTAATGACGATGAACCGTGTAGCCTAGTGAACAGAGAGTGAGAGCGCGCTTCTAAGGGTTGACGGGAGTGTCGTCTGCTGTGTCTCTCTCTCTACTGCTACTCTGGTCTGTCTCGTCTCTCTGTCTGTCTGGTCTGTCTGGTCTGGTCTGGTCTGGTGAATTCGTGCGCCGAGGTCTTTTTATAATCTCCAAACCGGGACTTTTTCTTCCGGTTTTTGCCTCGCCCACGCACGCCCACGTAATTCTCAGAGACACCTGTTCTGTTTGCCTCTTGTAGCCATTTCCGCTACTGCCGGAAATAAGGTCAAACAAACATCCGTTCCTTTCAACGACCGGAAACGCCCCCGCTTGCATCAGCTTCCTCGGGTGGGCCCAGATTGTTATATTACACAACTAAGTAACACGCTGGCATATTTGGCAGCTTCAGTTCAGATATGGCAGCAATATTCTTTTTTGGTTTGATCTAATTAGATCTTAAAGACTCGCTTTAAATTTATAAAAGGGAAGTTAATAAGGATTTGGGCGGACCTGTACAATATTACCACCACCTGTAAATTTATTGATTATAATTTTTTTTAACTTTTTCAGTGCATTCTTATCAATTAGTACATAAACTTTCCGATTTTCAAGGAAAATTTCGAAAACATTCAATATCTAAAAATTTTTAGGTGGTGCTCAGTTTCTCATACAACGTTATAGTAAATCGATCCTCCATTTTGGAAACACTCTCTTTGAGTTGGTGCCCATTTTTTTTTTCCAAAACTTGTAGGAAATTAATGAAAAAAGTGTTCCGGAAATATGTTGTTATTCAAAATTTTTTTAAATTAGGAATTATTTTAAAGATTCTGTCAAAAAATGTTTTTAATGTTTTATGTCATATTTTTCATTCCAATTTTTTTCCAACAGGAATTATTTTAAAGAAACTCTGTCCAATATATATATATATATATATTTTTTTTAATCATATCACACCGAGCAAGGCGGTAACGCCACTGATGTGCCGGGGGCTACGTAAGAGTGAAAAGATTGGAAAAGAGAAAACCGGAAACAACATCCTAAACAGGGAACAAGGGATGAGCTTCTTAACCTGTTCAATAGACGTGGGTGGAGTGTGAACCAGGCGATAGATAGATCTATCTACTCCAATTGAAAAAAAAAACAAAGTGAGAAGATTGGAAAAGAGAAAGCCGGAAACCATATCCTAAACAGGGAACAAGGGATGAGCCTCTTAACCTGTTCAATAGACGTGGGTGGAGTGTGAACCGGGCGATAGATCTATCTACTCCAATTCTCATGTCATTCTTATTCTTTTAATTCCTTTTTTTCCTTCCATCTTATTTCCCTCCCAACTTCCAGAAAACACGAGTCGGCCAATTAGAATCAGTTTATCTTTTATTGGGTTTACTGATTTACAGATACTCTTTTCATGGTTTGTTTATTTGTGGGGTTGTGTTTATTTTAAGGTTGTAAATCATCAGTGAAACAGGGAGACGTTTAGAACCGTGCGAAATCTTCTGAACCGTTCAAAGGCTATAAACCCTGTTTCTTTAGACGTTAACATCCGCACAGTTTAGCGCTTCTTTCAGTAACTTCGAACGAAATATACTTTTTGATATGATTTAAGTTTAAATGATATTAAATCCTGGTTGACCTGTACGACATTACCACTACCTGTAAATTTGTTGATTATCATTTTTTTTTAACATTTTTTTTACATTCTCTTTTCCAATCTTCTCACTTTGTTTTTTTTTTGTTTTTTTCAATTGGAGTAGATAGATCTATCTATCGCCCGGTTCACACTCCACCCACATCTATTGAACAGGTTAAGAGGATCATCCCTTGTTCTCTGTTTAGGATGTGGTTTCCGGCTTTCTCTTTCCAATCTTCTCACTTTGTTTTTTTCTTTTTTTTCAATTGGAGTAGATAGATCTATCTATCGCCCGGTTCACACTCCACCCACATCTATTGAACAGGTTAAGAGGATCATCCCTTGTTCTCTGTTTAGGATGTGGTTTCCGGCTTTATCTTTTACAATCTTCTCACTTTGTTTTTTCGTTTTTTTCAATTGGAGTAGATAGATCTATCTATCGCCCGGTTCACACTCCACCCACGTCTATTGAACAGGTTAAGAGGATCATCCCTTGTTCTCTGTTTAGGATGTGGTTTCCGGCTTTATCTTTTCCAATCTTTTCACTATTACGTAGCCCCCTGCACATCAGTGGCATTACCGCCTTGCGCGGAGTGATATGATTAAAAAAAAAAAAAAGGATTGTAATATTGTTTGCGTTCTTCTGAGATTTTTTTTTTTTGCTTACTATTTTTGTTTATTTTGCAAATTGGTCAGATATTTTCTTCTGTTGACTAATTATTTTATTAATCCATTTGTTTTTGTTGCTTCTTATGCTTGAACTAATTTTATTTCCGTATCTTTTTATTAGTATTTTTGGTATTTTTCTATTATTTATAAATGATTGGGTTTCTTTTTCTCTCTTTTTCCATTGCGACCTTTCATTCGGTTTTTGTTTTTATCAGTTTCTTTCTTGCTTTCTTTTTAAAAATATATTTCTTTTTTTACCGAATTTCTTTCATTTTTGATCTTATTATCCACGTTTCTTTATGAACTTCTTTCTTTCTAAATTTCCTTCGTTCTGAATGTCCTTCTTTCTAAATTTCCTTCTTTCTGAATTTGCTACTTTCTAAATTTCCTTCTTCCTGAATTTCCTTCTTTCTAAATTTCCTTCTTTCTGAATTTGCTACTTTCTAAATTTCCTTCTTCCTGAATTTCCATCTTTCTGAATTTCCTTCTTTCTGAATTACCTTCTTTCTAAATTTCCTTCTGTCTGAATTTCTTTCTTTCTAAATTTCCTTCTTTCTCAATTTCCTTCTTTCTGAATTTCCTTCTTTTTAAATTTCCTTCTTTCTGAATTCTTTCTTTCTAAATTTTGTCTATTTTTTGCTTTCATTCTTTCCAAATTTCTTGCTTTCATTTTTCTTCTTTGTCGCCTTTCTTTATGAGTTTCAGTCTTTCTAAACTTCCTTCTTTCAGAGTTTCTTTCTTTCTAAATTTCTTTTTCATTCTAAACTTTTGTCACACTTCTGACATTTTTCTTTCCTTCCTTCCTTCCTAACTTTTTACTTTCACCCTTCAGTCATTTCTTTCTTTCTTTCTTTCTTTCTTTTCCCTTCATTGCTGATTTCTTTCATTCCCTTCTTTCTTTCTTTCTTTCTTTCTTTCTTTCTTTCTTTCTTTCTTTCCATCCTTCATTGCTGATTTCTTTCTTTCTTTCTTTCTTTCTTTCTTTCTTTCTTTCTTTCTTTCTTTCTTTCTTAATCTTCCTCATAAACCGTTTTGCTTTCATTTGTTTCAAATTTCTTCCTTAAGGTTTTATTCTTTTTTTTTCTTTTTTTTTTTTTTACATTTCTGTTCATGGATTTCTGTAATTCTAAACTTCCGTTTTTTTCTTTTAGAATTTATTTCCTTCTAAATTTCTTTCTTTCTTTTTGTGTTTCTCTTTCATTCCAGAATTCTATCATCATTTTTCTTTCTTACTAAGTTTCTTTTTTATCCAATTTGGGATTTCTTTCTCTCCAAAATTTCCTTCTTTCGTTTACTTTTTTCTTTCTTACCCAGTTTTTTTTCTTTCTTTCTCTTCACATTTTTCTTTCTTTCTTTCTTTCTTCTTTATTTATTTCTCTTTTTCTTTTTTCGCCAGTTTTTGCTTTCTTGTTCTTCATATTTTTCTTTCTTTCTTTCTTTCTTTCTTTCTTTCTTTCTTATCCAGTTTTTGTTTTCTTTCTCTTCACATCTTTCTTTCTTTCTCTTCACATCTTTCTTTCTTTCTTCTTTATTTCTTTCTGACTTTCTTTTTTTCGCCAGTTTTTGCTTTCTTGTTCTTCACATTTTTCTTACTTATTTCTTTCTTTCTTTCTTTCTTTCTTATCCAGTTTTTGCTTTCTTTCTCTTCACATCTTTCTTTCTTTTAGCCATTTTTTGCTTTCTTTTACTTCACATTTTTCTTTCTTTCTTTCTTTCTTTCTTTCTTTCTTATCGTTTGTTTGCATATCCTTTTAAATTTGTTTTTTTTTTTTCGTGTATTGCCCTTCACCTCGTTTCTTTCTTCATTTTGCCAACAAAGCAGCACACATATTCCTGCTCACTTGCACTAATATCCTAGATACGATATCAACATTGGATTTGATTTTTTAAAAAAATCAGTTACATCGACATAATGCGTTACAATCCGAAATTACGAATTCGGCATCAACACAGCTTTTACAAGCATTTGATATTAACAAGTCTCAAGCAGTTAGCGGAGGAAAAAATTTACATACGACAGTCCTAAAATCCCTCCCAGGAGATGATTGCACTTCAAGATATATATATATATATATATCTTTATCTTACTTCCTCTAAAATTTCGTTGTTAGTTCTTTTTTCCGTATTATTTCGCAAAATAAATCAACTTCAATTCATAAAATAAAGACGAGATCAAAGACCGGATAGTTATTTTGATGTTGATAGATGCCGAAATCCATTCAGTTCTAAAATATCTGGCCAGAGTCAAGTAATGTTATTCTTGCTTCCTATTACGGATGGCTAGATAAACGCTGAATAAATATATCCACATCTCTTTTAAGATAACATGGATATACGTCTTCTTAAGTTAAAAGAAAAACGGTTGGACATAAGGTTGTATTGGTTGTCAATAGAATTCAATAGCCCTGTTCATATCACCTTCATTGATTTGATTAAGTCATTTGATAGCATCCAGCTTTCTATCTGTTGCCTAATTATAATATATTGATAGCACCTACGTGCACCCAAGCGTTGCCATTAGCAATATCTTTGCACAATTATAAAACAGAATTCGAGAAACTTCATCACTAATTTTAGATGTTTTAGATTAGGTGCGTTGTGATACAGTGGATATCGACTCGGAATGACAAATCGGGGGTGCCGAGTTCGAATTCCAGTTGAATTCCTTGCATTCACATGCGTAGAAATACCGTTGGGAAAGGTATTAATCCGTTTCTTCCCTCCAGTTATGGGTTAAATAACAGGACAGATTGAGTTCTATAGCCTTGGTTGGCAACCAGTCTATCGCAGAAGCAATGGCAACCAACTGCGGAATAAGGTTCTGCCCAGTCAGTCATGGCTCTTTCGAGACATGATCGCCCAAGCGTGTTTCATGTATGGCACTTAACTAACTGACTGAATATAATAGTTGGAATAATGATTAAGGCTTCTACTGGTCATAAAGTGGGGAATCAGTTTATTACTTCATAACAATAGGAAACCGATCCCCCACTAATTACTACATAATAATATAATACATTTCTTTCCCCTCTAGCTATGAGTCAAATAACAGGACAGATTGGATTCTATAGCCTTGGTCGGCAACCAGTCTACCGCAGAAAGCAATGGCAACCTACTGCGGGATAATCTTCCGCCCAGTCAGTCATGTCTCTTTCGAGACATGATCGCCCAAGCGTGTTTCACGTATGGCACTTAACTGACTGATTGAATTTTAAATTATTTTTTAAAATTTTTGAATTCCTTCTGACATGTTTGAAATTTTGGTAAAATATGTTGTTTTGAATTTCGTTAGCAGGTAACCAAATCGTTACGTGAGTTTACATAAGTGACTTTTTCCGGTGGTAAACAAGTTAATTTGGAAATTCTCGCAAAAATCATATTATTGTCGGATATTAATGAAACTTTCAGGACTAATTCACGCCTCGTCATGCCTGTGACACGGCCAACTTTTAACTTTTGGACGCTTGACCCTTACAGACGAGGAGTAAAGACTTCAAATATCGAGTCAGGAATCTCTGTCTGCTTTTCTCCTTCTTACATCGTGTGGGCAAATTCAAAAAATTGTTCATCACACCCCATTTTAAATTACTGTGTATGGATATGACTTTTGGGCGTCTTCCCCTATGGAAATCTTGTAACACATTTGAATTAATAAAGGTTTTTTTCCACCGTTGCTGATGAAGCGAGAATTTCCTCAGTGAAATGGCCATCCAACGGAATTAAATTTCGAAATTTTTGTTTTACACACGCACACACGCACACACACACACACACACATATATATATATATATATATATATATATATGAGTGAATAAGGAACGAGGAAAAATTTACAATTTCCAAAGCATTAATTTAAAACAGTGCTCGATATCTAAACTTATTTATAAATGGAACTTTGTCTGTGTGTGTTTGAATGTGTGTGTGTCTCTATGTGTGTGTGTCCGTTACCTGTGTGTGTGTGTGTGTCCGTTACTTGTGTGTGTGTGTGTGTGTTTCCGTTAGACTCCGAAACGGCTGAACCGATTTTCTTGAAAATTTACACAGTTGTACTATAAGCGTCTGCGAGTGTTCTTTGCTAGGTTTTGTGTCGATAAATCTCGAAAATCGATAATCGAAAAAATCGACTTATAGTTGGAGTAGTCCGATTTTGATCAAATTTGATACACTCATAGACAAAGACATAAGAAACGATATTCAGAAGTTTCAAGGTTGCAGTTCTTACAATAGTGCAGAAAATCGATGATATATATATATATGAAAGGCAAGATATTTGTGCGTGTGTCTGTTTATCTGCCTGTATGTCTCTATTTTTTTAGTTTTTGCTTCGGGTTTGGCTCTAAGTAGGTATAATTGTAGTTCTTAGTCTCGGCCATGATACCATTTTCTCGGAGGACTTATTTAGCCTTCAAAATTCAGTTTACGACGAAAAAAACTTATTTGATATCGATACCAGGAAATCAAAATTTGACTTACATGCATTCATTTTTCTTTCAGTCTACGGTTTCGCTTTAACTGGAAACAACTATTGCTTTTTAGTCTTTTGTGCCAACGTCCAAAGAGTCTGAGCTCCAGGACAATGGATTAGTTTTAAAGCTTTCATTACACCGAGCAACGCCGGGCTATACTGCTAGTAGATAGATAGATAGATAGATAGATAGATAGATAGATAGATAGATAGATAGATATTTGCGTATCTTTATGCCTTTTCTCTTTCTATATACATTGTAAATTTGGTTGTAATTTGTTATATATATATATATATACTGTGATAATAGATCTGCCTAAAATTGTAAAATATTGTAAGGAATAAGATGGACATATATTGCTGTTTATCTAACAATTACAGCATTTGCTAAACATTCGTAAACAGAATGTTTTTTCTCTAGCTTATCATACTTAACATTTTCAGATTAAAAATTCTGGTCAGTCTCTTTACGGGGAGCAACTAAGTCATTTAATTTCTTGTTCTATAAAATATCCCTTTTGTGTTCATATAATATTTAATTCCCTTGAAGTTTCTCCCATGTGAGACAAAGAAGTAAGAAATACTGGACAGGTAGGAGGTATAATATTTCACCCTTAACTTGAAGCAGTTAGATTGTAGTGATTGGGGAAGTGATCGTATAGCGTCTGATGTTGAGAAAGGATTTTTTCTTAGTCTCTAGATATTTAGAGATTTTTTTTTATATAATCGTGTGGCACCAAGCAAGTCACTGTTGTGCATGGTGTTACATAAGAGGAATGTTATGAGAAAGAGTGACAGGTTATAGGGGGTGTCAGGAAGAGATTATGAGAAAGATGAGAATACTGATGAGAGTGGGGTGGAGGGAGAAAAAGGATGAGAGAGAGAGAGAGAGAGGATGTAAGTTAGTGAGACAGGAGATGACTATTGACTTTACATTTGAATTCTTAGATCTTGTAGCTGTCGGGAAAGCAGGTATGCGGAAGGGAATTCCACAGGCGGAAAGTGCGAGAAAAGAAGCTGTTGGAGTAGAATTTGCGTTTACAATTCATCGGTTTCACAGCAAAAGGGTGGGACCTAATTGTTAATCTGGTGGAAATTCATATATAGGGGGTACCAGTGTGCTAAGTTCATCTGCGCAGAAGCCGTGAAAGTATTTGTAGACGTGACACGGGGGAGCCACACTGCGTCGGTGAGAAAACGACTGTAACCTAGCTACCAAGTTGGGATCGATCATATTACAGATTCTCCGCTGGATTTTGTCAAGGACCCCTAGGTGGATAGCAGGAGCACCCGACCAGATATGGCTGCAAAATTCAATGCACGGGTGGATGGTAGAATTGTATATGTGCAGGATTGTTTGGGACGGGAAAAACTTCCTAGCTTTACACAGAGTACCGACTTTCTTAGCAGAAGATTTAGCTATGGATTCTATATAGTTATTCTACTTCAGATCTGATGTGAGAGTTAATCCGGGGAGGCGCGGTGTTTTACTTTCAGGGAGAGAAGCCTGATCCATGTTCATAGGCGGGAGGAACGATTGTCTCTGATGGTTAATAGATAGCAGCTTCGTTTTGGAATCATTAAAATTTACGAGCCATTTCTTACCCGACTCGGATTGGAGGTCCTTTTCATGCTCGGCAGCGAGGTTTGCTTCGTCAGCCTCGGCAGATTTTTGATGGGGTTATCAAAAAAGTAAAGTTAAATTTAAAGTATAGGATATATTCATTATTCAATAAATAAGATTATAAATCATGTAACCTGTTTTCTGGTGATGGTCATCAGCAAAAGATACAACCCAAAATGCCAAATACAGGTGGAGGATAACAGAATCAAACAAGTCCAAGAATTTAAGTACCTAGGAAGTGTTCTAACAGGAGATGGAAAGTGCGACACGGAGATCCGAAGGCGAATTGGCATGGCAAAGGACGCGTTCCAGAAGATGAGCAAAATACTGACACACAGGAAGATCTCAATAGAAACGAAGAAAAGAGTTCTAGACTGCTATGTGATGTCAGTTCTTCAATACGGCTGTGAATGCTGGACAATATCATCGAAAATGAGGACAAAACTGGAAGCGGCCGAAATGTGGTTCTACAGAAGGATGCTACGGATATCGTGGACTGAGCATACAAGCAACGACGAGGTGTTAGAAAGAATGGCAACAAAAAGGAAATTGATGCTGAGCATCAGGAAGAGACAACTAAAGTTCCTGGGACATGCAATGAGGAAGGAGAGCCTGGAGAACCTGATACTGACTGGTCAGATAGAAGGAAGGAGAGACAGAGGAAGGCAGCGGATAACATATCTGCAGAGTCTGATCAGGTGGATGACGGAACGGGGGATGCCAGGAGCAACAGGAGCAAACTTACTAAGAGCCACAAGGGATAGGGAGACGTGGAGATCCATGATCACCTACGTCCTGAAGGGACAGGGCACATAGAAGAAGAACCTGTTTTTCTACCATTTTCAAACTTATCAGACAGTCTGTTAGTTAAGTGCCACGCATGATACACGCTTTGGGCCTTTCGATCCCTGACTGACAAGGCAGAAGATGCCGTTTTTTTTTCCTGTGGTAGACTGGTTGTCAACCAAAGTTAGAGAACCCAATCTGTCCTTTTATTTAACCTATAACTGGAGCGAGACGAGATGGATTCATAGCTTATGGAAGGGTATTTACACGTAAGTGAATGTAACTTGAAATCAGTCAGTTAAGTGCCATACGTGATACACGCTTGAGCGTTCATGTCTCGAAAGAAACATGACTGTGTGGGCAGAACATTATCCCGCAGCAGGTTGCCATTGCTTTCTGTGGTAGACTAGTTGCCAGCCAAGGCTATAGAACCAAATCTGTCCTGTTATTTGACTCATAGCTAGAGGAGGAAGAGATGTATTATATTACTATGTAGTAATAATTGGGAGATCAATTTATTACTTCATAGCAATAGAAAACAGGTCCCCCACTTTATGCCCAGTAGAGATTTTAATGACGTTTCCAGCGATTATATTTAGTTAGTTAAGTGCCTTACGGGATACACGCTTGGGCGATCTTGTCTCTTTCGAGACATAATTGACTGGGCAGATGATTATCCCGCAGTAGGTTGCCATTGCTTTCTGCGGTAGACTGGTTGCCAGCCAAGGCTACAGAACCCAATCTGTCCTATTATTTAACCCATAACTGGAGGGAAGAGACGGATTAATACCTTTCCCAAGGGTATTTACGCCCAAGATAATGCAAGGAATTCGACTGGATTTCGAACTCGGCTTCCCAATTTCTCGTTTCGAGCCGATATTCACAGCACCACGACACCAGGCGCTAAATTTACCTAATATTTTAAATGAAGTTTTTACACTGTACAGGAGGGGTTAGTTAGAAAATATCGCGGGTTCAGAACGCTGAGGAATTTGAGGTTTATTTTCATTGCTCCGCATATGGGAATATTTGGCAGACTAAGACAGAAATTATACTGACCTCTCTCTATGTGAAATGTTTAACAAGCTTCGCCACTCATTTTGCCACTGTAATTAGTACAGTGCAGATGTGCGTTTGTGGTGCAGTGGATATCGGCTCGGAACGAGAAATCGGAGAGCCGAGTTCGAATTCCAGTTGAATTCCTTGCATTCACTTACGCGCAAATACCCTTGGAAAAGGTATTAATCCATCTCTTCCCTCCAGTTATGGGTTAAATAAAAGGACAGATTGAGTTCTATAGCCTTGGCTGGCAACCAGTCTACCGCAGAAAGCAATGGCAAACTCCTGCAGGATAATCATCTGCCCAGTCAGTCATGTCTCGAAAGAGACATGATCGCCCAAGCGTGTATCCCGTAAGGCACTTAAGTAACTAAATATAATCGCTGCAAACATCATTAAAATCTCTACTAGGCATAAAGTGGGGGACCTGTTTTTTAGTGCTATGAAGTAATAAATTGATCCCCCAATAATTATTACATAGTAATATAATACATCTCTTCCTCCTCTAGCTATGGGTTAAATAATAGGACAGATTGGGTTCTATAGCTTTGGTCGGCAACCAATCTACCGCAGAAAGTAATAGCAACCTACTGCGGGATAATCTTCTGCCCAGCCAGTCATGTCTCTTTCGAGACATGATCACCCAAGCGTGTATAACGTATGGCACTTAACTGACTGACTGAATATAATAGTTGGAAATATGATTAAGTCTTCTATTGGGCATAAAGTGGGGGGGTCGTTTTTCGATTGTTATGAAGTAATAAACTGATCCCCCACTAATTACTACTGATTAATACAATACATCTCTTCTTCCATTCAGCTATAGTTTAAAGAACAGGATAGAAAATCTGCCCCGTCAGTCATGTCTCTTTCAAGACATCATCGCCCAAGCGTGTATAACGTATGGCACTTAACTGACTGAATTAGTACAGTCCTTATTGGGCACTCGATTTCCGTGACCTTGCGCCAGACTAAGATATGCATTGGAACCATAAAAATCTCGGCTGTGAATTTAAAAAATGTTTGTAACTTGGCTTTTTGTAATTTTATATATATATATATATATATATATATATATAAAGTTCACCAATTTTTATATAAATCTAAGGACATCGAGATGTCGTAAATAATTACGCAGTGGTTTGCGACTTGCTCTCATACCATAACTTCTTTTTGTGCGTGACTCGTATCGCATTGTAGATCTTTTTATGCGTCATTTTATAACCATGTAACCCCAGGGGCCGACATCGGTGCACTGGCCTCACCTGCTTTCTATTCTTCCTATCCATTATTCACTGCCATATTTCTCTCCTGTCTGTCTCGCCATCAACCTGTCTGTCTATTAACTGTCCATTTACGACATTGGCGCATATCGCTCCATGAAACAGCTGAAACAGAAGCCAATGCGATAAAGAAATAAAAAAAGAACGAAAAAGAAAGATGAAAAAATAAAGAGACTGATGATTTGACGGAAGGAAGAAAAGAGTGAAGGAAAGTGGAAGAAAAAAGGAAAACGAAAAGAGAAAGAAAGAAAAAAAAAACGAAGGCGGAAAGAGAAAGCAGGAAAGAAAAATGGATGAACAAAAAGTGAAAGAGAAAAAAGTATGAAAGAAATATTAGAAAACGAAAGGAGAAAAGAGAAAAAAAGAAAAACTGGGAAAGAAAAAGACTAAAAATAAAAAAGGAAAGCGAAAGAAGATAAATAAAAGAGGAAGAATAGAGAAAATGAAAAAGAGAACGAACGAAAGAGAAAGAGATAAATGAAGGACGAAGAATAAAAAATAAAGAAAAAAGAGAACGAACGAAAGAGAAAGAAGATAAATGAAAGAGGAAGAATAAAGAAAAAAGAAAAAAGGGAAAGAACGAAAGAGAAAGAAGAAAAATGAAGGAGGAAGAATAAAAAATAAAAAAGAGAACGAACGAAAGAGTAAGAAGATAAATAAAAGAGGAAAAATAAAGAAAAATGAAAAAAAGAACGAACGAAAGAGAAAGAAGATAAATGAAAGAGGACGAATAAAGAAGAATGAAAAACAGAACAAACGAAAGAGAATGAAGATAAATCAAAGAGAAAGAATAAAGAAAAATGAAAAAGAGAACGAAGGAAAGAGAAAGAAGAAAGTATGATAGAAAAATAAAAGATGATAAAGGAAAATGAAAAAGAACGAAAGAGACAGAGAATGAAGGGGGCGGAGAAAAAAATGAATGAATATCAATTCCGAAAAAAAATGGATGGAAAAAAATAAAGAAAAATAGAATGAGAAGAGAATAGGAAACAGAATGAAAGAGAAAGAAGAAAATGTGAAAGAGAAAGAGAAATAATGAAAGGTAAAAGATAAAGAAATAAATGGAATGGAGAATATACGATAGGAAAGCGGGGTTATGCCTAAACGGAAAGAGAAATGTAGAATAATGAGAAGGAAAAAACGAAAGAGAAAAACGAAAAAAATGAAAGATAAAATGAAAAAAAAAAACTACAGAAAAAAAAAGAAAAAAGGTGAAAAAGAAAGGCTGAAGAATGAAATAAAAAGAAAACGCAGAACGAAGGAAAGCTAAAAAAAAATGGCGAGAGAAAAGACAAAATCGAAATGTGTGAAAATTGAAGAGAAAGAGAATAAACAAAAAAAGATAGAAAGAAAGAGATGAGAAGTGGGAGAAAAAACGGAAGAATAACGAAAATGGAAGGAAAAAGAAAGAAAGAAACGAAGAAAAATGAAAGCGTAAAAGAAAAAGTGGAAGTAAAAATAATGAAAAAGAAAAAAAGAAAGAACGAGAAGAGAAAAAAGAATGAAAGCGAAATAAAAATTCAACTGGAAAGAAAGAAAGAAAGAAAGAAAGAAAGAAAGAAAGAAAGAAAGTGAAAAGGAAAAATAATGAAAAAGAAAAGAACGAGAAGAGAAGAAGAATGAAAACGAAAGGAAAATTCGGTTGGGAGGAGAAAAAGAAAGAAAGAAAGAAAGAAAGAAAGAAAGAAAGAAAGAAAAAAAGCGAAAAGGATAGTGGAAGGAAAAATAACGAAAAAGAAAAAAGAAAGAACGAGAAGAAAAGAAGAATGAAAACGAAAGAAAAATTTAACTGGGAGGAGAAAAAGAAAGAAAGAAAGAAAGAAAGAAAGAAAGAAAGAAAGAAAGAATGAAAGAAAGCGAAAAATATAGTGAAAGGAAAAATAACGATAAAGAAACGAACGAGAAGAGAAGAAAAATGAAAGAGAAAGAAAATTTCGGCTGGGAGGAGAAAAAGAAAGAAAGAAAGAAAGAAACGAAATCGAAAAATATACAGAAAAATAACAAAAAATAAAAAAGAAAGAACAAGAAGGGAAAAGAATGAAGAAAGAAAAATGCAAGTGGAAGGAAGGAAGGAAGGAAGGAAGAAAAAAGAAAGAAAGAAAGAAAGAAAGAAAAACGCCAGCGAAAAAAGAAAGCAGCAAAGAGGAATAAAAAAGTACAAAAAAGGAAAAAATGAAGAACGAGAAGAAGAGAGGAAGAACATAAACGAAAGAACGAAAGTGGAATGAGAAAGAAAGAAAGTAAAGAAGAAAGAAAGAAAACAGAAAAAAACAAGAAAGTATGCAAGAGAAAGAAAGAACGAAGAACAAGTAGAACAAGAAGAACGAAAGAAATTACGAAAAAGGAAAGAGGAAGGAAAAAATGCAAAATATGAAGAAGGAGAAAAACGATAGATAAAAAAGAAACGAAAAATAAAAGAAAAAATGAAGGAAAAAAGATTAAAAGATAGAAGTGAAAGAAGAAAAAGAAAAGAAAAAAGGAAACTGGAGTGAAAGAAAACGGAAGTGGGGAATGAAAAGCAGAAAAAGAAATATGGAAGAACGAAAGAGGAATGAGGAAAAAACGATTGAAAAATAAAAGAGAAAGCGAAGAACGGGCAGATGAAGAGCCGAACTAAACGTACAACGTTTCTTGAGATGACGCTGGGACAACAGGCCACGTACACAGGGATGTGCGTTGTGGTCCAGTGGATGTCGGCTCGGAACGAGAAGCCGGGGAGCCGAGTTACGCGCAAATACCCTTGGGAAAGGTATTAATCCGTCTATTCCTTCCAGTTATGGGTTAAATAGCAGGATAGATTGGGTTCTATGGCCTTGGTCGGCAACCAGTCTACCGCAGAAAGCAATGGCAACCTACTGCAGGATAATCTTCTGCCCAGTCAGTCATGTCTCTTTCGAGACATGATCGCCCAAGCGTGTATCACGTATGGCACTTAACTGACTGACAACCCCCAGGAATTTAAATGCAATGTCAATTCCCATCTCTTATCCATTTGACTCCAGTTCTTCCCTCGTCCTTTCTACATCATCCCGTGTATCGTGTCCTCTTCCTGTATCACTCTACCTACGCAACTGTCATCACACCCGTGTTCCCATCCTTCTCTTGCCCTTCCTCTGGCAGCTCCTCTTATGTAGCCCCCCGACCCACCCCGAGAATCAGTGGCTTCACCTTTTTAACAAAATTACTACTCTCCCAAACAAACGTACACAACAGTATCAAGAAATCAAAAGAAAATGGTTGAATCCGTCAACACAGCTATAAAAACAATATCTTTACACGCGACATTATTTGACGTAATTTTCAGTTAACAGCATAAAAATAGCGTTCTTTTAATTCTTTAAGTTACTAAGGACATTTTTTTATTCTTAGTTATTTAGTTTTTAATAAATTCATTTCGTTTTTTGCCTTTAAAAAGCCCACATCGGATGAAACGCGTTGACAACTAATACAGTTTTCCCATAGTCTTTTTCATTTATAAATATAGTATTTTCTACAGGTTAACTCTGAGAGGTTTTTCAATATATATATATATATATATATATATATATATATATATATATATATATGAATAAGTGTCAAGAAAATAATTGCAACGTTCAAAACATTAATTTAAAATGGTGCTCAATATAAAAATAGAGAAACGAATATTTTTTATTAATTATTACGTTAGAACATGTGAAAAACTACAAACTACTACAGAATTAAAGGAAGGGAAAGAATTGTCGGGTATTACCTATTTATTATACATTAATATTTCGAAATCAAAATCTAATCTGCAGAATGGTAGGAGAGCTTATTTTTGAGTTCCGTGCCTTTCAACGAATGGTCATTCTTGGCTGCTACTGCTGTAGTGAGTGTGTGTGTCTGTTTAAGTGCATTAGAGTATATATATATATATATATATATATGTGTGTGTGTGTGTGTGTGTGTGTGTGTGTGTGTGTGTGTGTGTGTGATATATATGTGTGATTGATAGTTGGGGCCTTATTTTATGGTCTGATGATATGAGTCCGCTTTAATATGTGGTTTATCTAAGTATGAGTCGTCCTGACCGATAGCTTGACTTTTGCCAAAGTGGTAGAGGGATTTGTTTTATGATCTGGTGTTATATATATATATACTTTAAGTGGCGTGTTTATTGCTTTATTTTACTAAACGCATTTTGAGAGCCTTCGGGACCTAACCATACACCTAATATACACAATGCTTCAAGCAAATTACAAAACTTTCCTACTGCAAAATTGTACATTTTGTTTCGACATTGATAGAACTATAGCGGAACTCTGGATCCTGATTGGTCATCAAATCTCAAAATTCAAAATACGTCAGAGAAACGGTTTTTCCACAGCTAAAGAAAAAATCGTTCTTTGAGCCTACCCACGTGACTGGATTGAATATTTAAGGATGGTCTCTGACCGGTCACGGTGGTGAGTCAGAGATGGAAGCTGATGTAACTTCAAACTTCAAGCAACCCAGACATTGTCCTCTCTTTCTTTCCCTTTTTCCTTATCTATTTCAACAATTACTACTAGAACATTTCGTACGAACTCTTAATACCTCACCTTTATCATTGAACACGAACTCTACTCACAACTTCTTATTAATGTTTCTAATTGCACATTAACTCCTACAACTTATGTTAGTCTTTCCCTTTAATAAATTTCTATTTTAAAATGCAAAATGTATATTTTATTCTTCCCACACAATTCCACATATTTCAACTTACCGACAACCAATCTTCTGATGATGAAAAACCTTTTGATGATTATAACTCTGCATAAAACTTGTAAGCTGTAGGGAGTTCGGTTAAGTCTGACACAAGGTCGAATCAGAGAAATATTAACCAGCTCCCAATGCTTCAAAATCATGTACTACTTTTCTGAAGGCAAAATTGGTTTTATTAAATAAAACATTGGGGAATGTATTGTAAATTAATAAGAAATTAATTAAACCAACGCTTTTCTTTACTTTTACAAAAATTCACAATGACGTGTGAAATCCTGGTTTTCTAAAATAGAAAATAATTGGCTATGTGCTTAAAGAAAATGAAACCAGATTTCGCACATAGGTGTTAAAATAATTTTTCACCAATGGGAGCGACTTATAAGACTTGGAAGGACTTAGCGATCCATTACAAAATTCAAAAGGACATATAAAGAACTTCACCAGCTTCAGACAGACAGAAGCAAGCCGAGAAACAAAAGAACTAAAATGTAACCAACTTCAAATCGACCCGGAGATAAGGTCAGGTCGCGGAGATAAGGTCAGGTCGCGGAGATAAGGTCAGGTCGCGCCTTGTTCTCTTTCTTCTTCTATCTCTTTCAACAATTATTACCACAAACATTTTGTACGAACTCTACCCTTAACCTCTTAATAATGTTTCTAATTGCACATTAACTCCTACAACTTATGTTCGTCTTTCCCTTTAATAAATTTCTATTTTAAAATGCAAAATTTATATTTTATTCTTCTTACGCTATTCCACACAATTCACGTATTCCAACCTGTCGACAACCAACCTTCTGATGAAAACCTTCTGATAATAATTCTGATGAATATTATTCTGCATAAATCCTGTAAGCTGTGGGGAGTTCGGTTAAGTAAGACACAAGGCCGAATCAAAGAAACATTAACCAGCTCCCTACACTTCAGAACAATGTCTCATGAGGTACTTAACAAGGAACTACACAATTTGAAACAAACGCTTGTCAACAACGGCTTTCCAAATTATTTACCTGATTACCATATCAAACTTTTTATTCGTAACGTAACGAATGCCAAAACACAAATACGTGCACAAAAACAACATTAATATTTTTTTTACAAAAATCAAATGCACAATAGTCAAGAAGAATCTTTTCCTTGCAATATCATCCAAAATTGAGCAACACTGATAACAAGAAAATTAAATTAATTATCTATTATAAAAATGTTCAAAACTGTCAACCTCATTATCAATAATAATAATAATAATAATAATAATAATAATAATAATAATAATAATAATAATAATTCACCTGTGTTTTAAGAATTTATATGTCCTCTGAATGTGGTACTATATTTTCACGATACCGGGTTGGCCGGTGGTTTCGTGATTACCACATATTCCAGACTGGTTGTTCTCTGATTCCTTCCGCGCCCACGTTGCTTCTTAAGATCCGCGAAAGTGAGCGGGGGGGATGGATACAATTCAGTCGATGGAGTGTTGAATTTGGCGTCGGAGAAGAAGAATAGTTGCCACACCATCAAAGAAATGACGAAAAGCGTTTGTTATAAACAGTAACAAAAGTTTATTTACACAGGTATACAATAATTTTTATCAAGGTAAAACAAACAAAAAGTGAGGGGTGAATGTAGTTGACTGGCAGAAAAAGTTTCCTTAACTCAAAGAAATCTTTACTGCAATTAGGCAGTGTCAATGATGGAGTATGCAGTGGCAACGGATTCGGTTCTGGGTAGCGAAGAATGAACCGACTCGATCTTTTGCTCTGGGTGTTCTCTATTTATGGGCCCGAATCCCGAATAATTAGCTCCTGATTGGTCAGCCAATAGGGATTACCACTGGGTTGCATCTGATTGGTTTAGATAATCAGCCAATTAGTCGCAGTCGTCGGGGTGGGCTAACAAGAAGAAGGCCCTGTGGTTGGTTGATCAATGATTTATTACCTTGCGCCATATTTGCACTCAATCCCGGGTGAAGCGACCCAACATGTTTGCCATGCTCAAAATATGTTTATATTTTGAAATTGAAGTAATTTTTGACAGGTCGTCACACCTGCAGAGTGTTTTGTTTTAGTGACAGTTTATAGGTCAGCCTTTTCCGCTCAGATCTGGATATCTTCATACTTAATGACTTCGTTTTACTATACCTGGTTCTTTAAAATGTTGGATACCCAGAATGAACTTATTTTTATAAAGGTTTAATAAAATAATTATTATCATAATTTAATTAATTATCATTTAATTAATTTTCATTTAATTAATTTCGCCAGTCAACTTAAATGAAAGTGTCCCCTGAAGAACTGTGTTACCAAACTATCCAAATCTGTAAACAATTAGAATAGCAAAACCACCACAAAGTTAACGAGAAGATTGACATTGCACCTTTTCAACAAAAGTTCCATCCGCTCTCATTTAAACACACAAGATCTTCCAGGACCTATCCATGATATACCTGTTGATAATAGAGTGGAACCCGTCGGATGTGACCACCCCCACTGCCATCCAAAACTGGTCACATACGGCAGCTGGTTGCTCACTAAAGCCTCATCGTTAATATCTATTTACGCCAGGAAGATATATATCACTCATCAGAAGGTACATATTAGAATTTTATCATGTAATCTGGTAATAAATAAATACGAACATAAGAAGACGGCTAAACTTTAAAGAAATTTATTCAGCATAATTCATTTTAAAAATTTAAAAAACGTATTTACAACGGTCAACAAGAAACTGTAATATTTATTCACAAAAAATATTTATTAAGTGGATTTTTAAAAAAAGTCAGTTATTCCTTTTCGTGCCTGTATTAGTACTAGCCATTTCTTATAAAATATGTAGGTTGGAAAAATTCACCACGTATACGGTTTCAGTTATTTTCTTAGAAGGCAGTGATAGCAAAAAAGAATCTGCGATAATACCTGAAAAAGAAAAACAAACACAACATACAAAAAACTGACAGCGATCGTGGGTGGGGGTAGAGAAACAGAGAGATAGAGATAGATATATCCAGATAGAAATAGAGTAGATAGATACACAAAATAATAAAGGAACGAAAGAGATAGACACTTGAGAAAGGGCCATAGTTGTGATTTTCACGATCCCTGAATTTATCCTAGTCAGTACAGAGACTGCTATAAATCCCTTGAATATGTCAAATGCAATACATGTTGCACAAAACAGCCAATGTTTGACTGTGAGGTGAACTCAGGCAATGTACATTTCAACAAGAAAAAACGGTTTGATACAATAATACAATAACAAAAGAATGAGGAAGTGTTCCTGACTGAGATGAAAGCAAAATGAAATAGATTACATTACTCAGTTAGTTGGAGGAACTAATTGAGGAATGCAGTCTTTTTCATTTTGATTTATTTAGAAATTCGCAGTGTACGACCAAAATTGATTTTTTTAACGGTCGCTTGAACAGTAATTCTCACTCGTTATGTTAGTCGCTGCTCTCTCACAGTGCGTCAATTAACATTAGCAAATCGTTCGTGCATAGGAAAACACAAGATAAAATCGTCGCTGATTGTGGATGTTTTTGTGTTACCGTCTTTATAACCTCTCTGAAGATGGCTCATGTGAGCCTAAAGCTTAGAACCAACTTAATAAAAAATTATCCAAATGTTGGAGAATTTTTGTCTTTATTTTCACCTGAAATTGAAGCCAACATACGATGTTTACAACGGCTCATGATTTACCGTAATAAACATTCATTGTATCTTATATTTAACAATATATATATATATATATATATATATATATATATATATATATACAGTACTGTGCAAAAGTATTAAGACAAGACCTATTTTATCTTTTATGAGGCATATTGACAGAAAATAAACAATTTAAAGTAATTTTATTTGATTTAGTCAACAAATGCTTTAACAAGAAAAAATACTTGTTACAAAATAAACTTAATATTTAGTATAATAGCATTTTACTTATATATATATATATATATATATATATATATATATATATATATATATATATTTGTAAACGAGTTATTACGCAAACTACGTTTCTTCTAACATGTGGTGTTTTCAGGCGATTTGCAATAAATGATTTCACCTGTTTTTTTGGTGGGGAGGGTATCGTTCTTTTAAGAATACTCACGTAACAGGGATTTTTTAACGCTAACTAACGGGTAATTTTTGAACGCGCAATTTTTCAAATTACAAGAAATTATATTTCATCCATAGTTGTATGAACCTAATAAGTATTTTTTCGTATGGTTACACCAAGCCATGATTTCTGTTCTTTCAATAATTCATTTTTAGCGATTATTTTATTGTGCTATTATGTTATTCCCAAACAAAAATGAATTAGCGAATATGTTATTCCCAAACAAAAATGAATTAGCGAATATGTTATTCCCAAACAAAAATGAATTAGCGAATATGTTATTCCCAAACAAAAATGAATTAGCGAATATGTTATTCCCAAACAAAAATGAATTAGCGAATATGTTATTCCCAAACAAAAATGAATTAGCGAATATGTTATTCCCAAACAAAAATTAATTAGCGAATATGTTATTCCCAAACAAAAATGAATTAGCGAATATGTTATTCCCAAACAAAAATGAATTAGCGATTATGTTATTCCCAAACAAAAATGAATTAGCGAATATGTTATTCCCAAACAAAAATGAATTAGCGAATATGTTATTCCCAAACAAAAATGAATTAGCGAATATGTTATTCCCGAACAAAAATGAATTAGCGAATATGTTATTCCCAAACAAAAATGAATTAGCGATTATGTTATTCCCAAACAAAAATTAATTAGCGAATATGTTATTCCCAAACAAAAATGAATTAGCGAATATGTTATTCCCAAACAAAAATGAATTAGCGAATATGTTATTCCCAAACAAAAATGAATTAGCGAATATGTTATTCCCAAACAAAAATGAATTAGCGATTATGTTATTCCCAAACAAAAATGAATTAGCGAATATGTTATTCCCAAACAAAAATGAATTAGCGAATATGTTATTCCCAAACAAAAATGAATTAGCGATTATGTTATTCCCAAACAAAAATGAATTAGCGAATATGTTATTCCCAAACAAAAATGAATTAGCGAATATGTTATTCCCAAACAAAAATGAATTAGCGATTATGTTATTCCCAAACAAAAATTAATTAGCGAATATGTTATTCCCAAACAAAAATGAATTAGCGAATATGTTATTCCCAAACAAAAATGAATTAGCGAATATGTTATTCCCAAACAAAAATGAATTAGCGAATATGTTATTCCCAAACAAAAATGAATTAGCGAATATGTTATTCCCAAACAAAAATGAATTAGCGAATATGTTATTCCCAAACAAAAATGAATTAGCGATTATGTTATTCCCAAACAAAAATGAATTAGCGATTATGTTATTCCCAAACAAAAATGAATTAGCGAATATGTTATTCCCAAACAAAAATGAATTAGCGAATATGTTATTCCCAAACAAAAATGAATTAGCGAATATGTTATTCCCAAACAAAAATTAATTAGCGAATATGTTATTCCCAAACAAAAATGAATTAGCGAATATGTTATTCCCAAACAAAAATAAATTTGCGAATATGTTATTCCCAAACACAAATGAATTAGCGAATATGTTATTCCTAAACAAAAATGAATTATGCCACATCTAAGCTTCGCATCGAAAATCACTTTGCTTGGGGGTGGGGTTTTACGTTGTTGTTTTTTAAATTTCGGTAGATTTAGTCAAAATTTAATGGATTTTTTATATTTTTTATTTTAGAAAACTGAAGATATCTTCTAGTTTTTTATTCAAAAATGTTTTTCTGAGAATATTTTTTTTCTTCAAAAATGTGTTATGGTCAGAATTTTTTCTTCAAAAATGTATCGTTGATAACATTCTTCCTTCAAAAATGTATATTTTTTTAGAAAATTTTATTTTTATGCATATATTTCTATAAAAGTGAATTTAATACTTTCATATTGTTTTGACCCCTGTTTTGGGGGGGTTAACTATTTGCCCATAGCTAGGACCCTAACAGGTGCTACCATTCCGGGTCAGAGTGGACCTGGGAACAACAGCAATTAAGAAGTGGTTCCATGCTCTTCACATCCTCCCAGTCAGAGGTCATGCTGCTGGATGCAGTTTACCGTCATACCCAGGACCCTAAATTATATTAACCGGAAAGAGAGAAGGGGCGAAAACAACGATGAAAGAGAAACTGGTATCAACTTAGAAATCTTTACAGAAAAGGAACGAATTGGAGAATATGCGTGTAAGACAAACGTATTGAAGAATGAAAAACCATAAAACATCAAATAAAGGCATGAAACCTATTTTCCGCTCATTTATTTGCGTGAAGGAGAACTATAGGAAAGGTAGGAGAAGGATGGGGATGCTAGACCTAGCAGAACTAGGAGAATAGGAAAAGATGAAATAGATATTTACTGATTATCAGTCCGTGTGCAAAAACATTAACTTTCATGGGGAGCGGTCCGCAGATTCGAGAAGAATAAGAAGGAAAGATCAGAGACAAGAATTGTTGCATATCTATCAACGCATCTGTTGCGATTATTATTATTATTATTAGTATTATTATTATTATTATTATTATTATTAAGTAGTATAAGGAGGAGGAGGGGGAGGAAAATAAGTGAAAGAAAAGAAAAGGCGTCTAGGAGAGAGTGGGTAGGAAGGAGATGAAGAAGTTTAATAAGAGAATATCATGGAGAATAATAAAAATAAAAATAATAATTAGAAGAAGAAGAAGAAGAAGAAGAAGAAGAAAATTAAGAGGTAAAAGGAGAAAGAATAAAAGATAAGCTGAGTTAGAGAAAAAAAAGAGGAGAAAAACATAGATGAAAATAAAGAAATAGAATACTACTAATACTACTACTACTACTAATAATAATAATAATAATAAGAAGAAGAAGACGAAGAGAAAGGAATAAAAGTTTATGAATAATAATAATAATAATAAGAAGAAGAAGAAGAAGAAGACGAAGAAGAAGAAGAAAAGTTTATGAATAATAAGAAGAAGAAAAAGGGAAGGAAGAAAAGTAATAAAAGTTTATGAATAAAAAAGTGGAAGAAGAAAATGTAACAAACTGTGAATAATAATAATAAGAAGAAGAAGAAGAAAAAGAAGAGAAGGAAGAAAAAATAATGAATATTTATGAATAATGATAATAATAATAATAATAATAAGAAGAAGAAGAAGAAGAAGAAGAAGGAAGAAAAAATAATAAAAGTTTATGAATAATAATAATAAGAAGAAGAAGAAGAAGAAGAAGAAGAAGAGGAAGAAGGAAGAAAAAATAATAAAAGTTTATGAATAATAATAATAATAATAATAATAATAAGAAGAAGAAGAAGAAGAAGGAAGAAAAAATAATAAAAGTTTATGAATAATAATAATAAAATAAGAAGAAGAAGAAGAAGAAGAAGAAGAAGAAGTAGAATAATAATAATAATAATAATAATAATAATAATAATAATAATAATAATAAGAAGAAGAAGAAGAAGAAGAAGAAGAAGAAGAAAAAGAAGAAGAAGGAAGAAAAAGTAATAAAAGTTTATGAATAATAATAATAATAATAATAATAATAATAATAATAATAGGGAAGATAGAAAACATGAAATGGAGCCATAACAACACGCCACTACCTGCCTTAGGTCTCCCCGCAGACTTGGTTGGTAGTGAGACCAAAGCAGAAATCGAAATATGATGAAAAAATGACATAATAATAATAATAATAAGAAGAAGAAGAAGAAGAAGAGAGTATGAAGCGTGAGCAAAAAAAAAAAAAAAGAGACAAGAAAGAGAAAAGATATTGATGAGAGAAGCGCTAAGGAGTTTAAGAAAGAAGAAAAAAAACAAGTCAGTGACGACGAAGCAAATGAAGAAGGAGGTGGATAAGGAAGAAGGGCAAAAGTGAATTCAAGGTAAAAACAAATCAAACAAATTGTAGAGAAAAGTTAAATAAAAAAATATGGAGGTTGTTATTTGTTGTTGCATTTTGTTCATCTTGTAATTGAACGACGGATACATTTTTTTTTGTTTTTTATTTTATTAAGGGAGAGAGAAAGAAAGAGAAAGAGAAAGAGAGAGGGAGACAGAAAGGTTACATTCCGTGGGGTAAAAGCAAACCTTCTTTCACTGAAATTTGCAAGTGGAACCAACTCCTGTTCCAATCTACTGGTTTCGATTTTATCAAGACGATAAAAATTACCCATTAGTGACAAATGGCCGACAATACATAGATATGAAGATTTTCACAAACTGATAAGAAGCCAACGTGAAAACTATATTCATTACTAACAAAATTTACTCAAAAAGCCACACAAGAATAAAAGCATTTCGCGGTTGGATTTTTCTGAATGTATTTCTAAACTGAGGTTTGGCTAAGCCAAACTTTGTATTTTTGTCTGTCTTCGCCTCTTTCTTATGAGACAAGCATCGTTGATATGGGAAGTCATCTCGTCTTCGCCCATGAGCAACCATGACGGTTCACTCGAAATGCTTTGGCGGAAGATTCATTGCTTATTGGTGAGTGACATACGCATTTCGGTTTACGTCTCAATTCGCGTAATCTTATATTCTCTTCCACCTGCATTATTTACGAGTTCTCGGTTACTTTGAGACGATATTTGAAAAGGAATTATAAAACCTAATTTTTATGAAGAGTGACTTAATTTTTTTTTTTTTTAATGGAGTTGGAATGGCTTTTCTTCTATTTATGGCAAAAAAAAAAACGCGAAATGAAAACGCAATAAAAAAAAGAAAAAGAAAAAAAAGACAGAAACAATTAAGAAGAAAGGGAATTCGCTGTGGTTTGGTTGCATAAAGAGAAAGAAAAAAGCATTCTCTGTGGTTTGGTTGGAGTAAGAAAAAACGAATGGTGAGCTCTTCGGTTGAAGAAAGAAAGAAAGAAAGAAAGAAAGAAAGAAAGAAAGAATAAGAACAAAAACAAAGAAGGGAAGAAGAAGAAAGAAAGAAAGAATGAATAAGAACAGAAACAAAGAATGGAAGAAGAAAGAAAGAAAGAAAGAAAGAAAGAAAGAAAGAAAGAATAAGAACAGAAACAAAGAAAGTAAGAATTGGGTGTAGTTTGGTTGAGGAAAGAAAGAAAGAAAGAAAAAAGAAAGAAAGAAAGCATTGTGTGTGGTTTGGTTGAAGAAAGAAAGAAAGAAAGAAAGAAAGAAAGAAAGAATAAGAACAGAAAGAAAGAAAGAATAGAACAAAAATAAAGAAAGAAAGAAAGAAAGAATACGAACAGAAAGAAAGAAAGAAAGAAATAATAAAAACAAAAAGAAAGAAAGAAAAAGAAAGAAAAAATACGAGCAGAAAGAAAGAAAAAATACGAGCAGAAAGAAAGAAATAATAAGAACAAAAAGAAAGAAAGAAAGAAAGAATAAGAACAGAAAGAAAGAATACGAACATAAAGAAAGAAAGAAAGAAAGTAAGAAAGAATAAGAACAGAAAAGAAGAAATAAAGAAAGAAAGAATAAGAGCAGATAGAAAGAAAGAAAGAATGACTACGAACTGAAAGAAAGAAAGAAACAAACAAACAATCAAACAAACAAAGAAAAATAATATAAAAAGAAAACAAAAAAACGCCATATAAAAAGGAAACAAAAAAAAGCCGAGCATAGAAAATCCATTTGTAGGTGCTTCTGAGCTGAGTTAGTATTTACATTATTTACACTGTTCGAAATGCTGTTCTCATTTTTTATAGCCATGTTCACCACCTTTGTGGATAAAAGCGTTGCTTACATCCAATGACTTGACCCAAAATGTTATGAGTTCATTACCTAGCTACGGCAGTGTTGAACAAATAACTTTAGGAGTTGAGTTAAAGGGAAATAACTACATGGCAGTCGGAAGTGGCATGACACTTTGAAAAAGAATAATATACCTCACTGATCGAAATAAAAGGTTCGGTTCGAAATCCCAAACACCTGAAGAAGACCGGAGCGTACAACGGCCGAAACGTCGTAAACATGCATTATTCGTTCCATTCGGTATAAATTTTTCCCGGAAAAATTCCATTCCGTATAAATATTTTCCCGGGAAAAATTTATACAGAATGAAACGAATATAGTCTAGTCTGATGAAATGAGATAATTTAGCTCATAGAAATGAATTATAATTTATAATCTTTATATCTAAATGATACGTTGAGTTTTCCTTTATAAATATCATATTGCTCTGGATAACATCCATTGAGCTCTTTATACAGACATAACTCTTAATCTTGTTGGATTATCCTAGCCGTTTACGGACCACGGACTTGACATAAACGCTCTCACACCCTGATTGAGCAATCTGGAAGAATGGTAGACTTTGAAAAACAGTAACTACTGTAGCATCTACGCATTGTTCATTCAACAAAGAATTAGAACACTCTCACCTATTGGGTGTGTATGATGATAATATACACGCTAAAAAGTTGGCCTCCTTCTACCGAGAGCCCGTAGGTCAGTGGTTGAATCGCTAACTGACGCCAATTCGGTCAGGTTTCAAACCTGGGTTAAAAGCAATCGGATGTCTAACCGTACTGATGAGCTGCGAAACAGATCTGTCTGAGGATGACTATATATATATATATATATATATATATATATATATATATATATATATATAATCTTATTTATAAATGGAACTTTGTCTCTGTGTGTGTGTGTGTGTGTGTGTGTCTGTGTGTGTGTCTTTGTGTGTGTGTATCCGTTACCTATAGACTACGAAACGGCTGAACCAATTTTCTTGAAAATTTACACAGTTGTACTATAAGCGTCTGCGAATGTTCTTAGCTAGGTTTTGTGTCGAGGTTCCCCCGATAAATGTCGAAAATCGATAATCGAAAAAATCAGGTTATAGAAGGAGTGGTCCGATTTTAATCAAATTTGATACACTCATAGACAAAGACATAAGAAACGATATTCAGAAGTTTCAACGTTGCAGTTCTTACAATAGTGCAGAAAATTTGATATCGATACCAGAAAATCAAAATTTGACTTACATCCATTCATTTTTCTTTCATTCTACGTTTCCGATTTAAGTGGAAACAGCTATTGGTTTTTAGTCTTTCGTGCCAACGTCCAAAGAGTCTGAGCTCCAGGACCATGGATTAGTTTTAAAGCTTTCATTACACCCAAGCAACTCCGGGCTATACTGCTAGTATATATATATATATATATATATATATATATATATATATATATATATATTAAACATGTTGTATTAAATGATAGACAACTTAGTCTTTCAGATTTACTTTTGTATTTTCTGATGACACTTTTTATTTCCAAATCATATTCATACAAATATTGTCTATATGTTTACCGAGTACTTTTGAAAGTCATCGTTCATCATCAGGGTTCAAATGTTTCTAGGGCCATTACACGATTTCTTTTGTCACATACTGTTTCCCTTCTGCTTTCCGACATTCGTAAAATCCTTATAGAAAATGTTAAAATTATTGATCAACAAACAGATATTCGACCCCTTAAAATTTTAGAGGCACTACATATCAGAAGTAATAAACGTCTTAACAATCGCATAGCTTACCAAATTTCTGGACACATCCTTCAATGTGTATAGTATATTTGAAATATAATTAACCCTCTAGGGCCATTCGTATCATATTTGATACAGTATTTCCCTATAAGGAAACATTTGGTATTCACTGACTGAGAAGTCAGTACTGCTTTCATTTGAAATTTATAAAATATTTCTCTTTAAAAATTTTTCAGGAAAATATTTCTTTCAAGGCTTGTTTTCATGTGGTTTCCGGCTTTCTCTTTTCCAATCTTTTCACTCTTACGTAACCCCCTGCACACCAGTGGACTTACCGTTTTGCTCGGGGTGATATGATTAAAAAAAATAGTAAATTTAATCTTTTAGGTTTCAGTTAAAGCTAAAATGAAACTCATGTTAGTCGTATTTTCAAAAAAGATATTCCCGAAAAGTTTTGAATCTGACAATGTACCAGAGTTTTGCAAGGAAGCAATCAGCGCATGGCTACGACTGATATGATGCAGACCGTAAAAGACGCCTCCATTTCATCATCAATCAAATGGTATAGCTGAATGGTACGATCTATTAAACTGTCAAAAACCATGTTTGTAACAAAAAGGGACAATAAATATATTTCTACTGAGAGAGCATTTAAGTTGCTAAACTATACAGCACACTGGAAGACTAGATAGACTTTCAGCAAAGATGAGAAATAATTTTCAGCCCCCCACTATCATGATGTCATATTCTATAAAAACAATAAAAAAAAAATAATGTTGACACCTTATTTTTTCTTGTTCTATTTTATTTGCTAAAAAAGCAAATTTTATATGCAAAAATAAAACAGGCAGCAATAACAGTAAAAAGAGATGTTGTAGCGGAAATGAAAAGCAGAAGTCTGTGGGTTCTGCTGAACTGACTACTGTCCCCCGTTCAAAGAGGCAACAAGTGGCATGCGTGATATGCTAGCAGGATAGTGGACGCTCACAACCGTCCCTGGCTAGATGAAATCATATACACTAATAAAAAATTCATATGGTCTTTATGAAGTACTACCCTTCAAATGGCACGTGACAAAATTCGGGACCAATCGAATTATTAGTTTACAAATTACAGTTATTGAAGTGAAGCTACAGTTGAAAATTTTCAAATCAAATGAAAATTCTGAATTTCGTGTTGTTAATACATTGTTTTCTGATGGGAAAATATTGTTCAAGCAAAGCAATGGATCTATCTATCTATCTATCTATCTATCTATCTATCTATCTATCTATCTATCTATCTATCTCAGCCTGTTTATGATCTATCTATCTATCTATCTATCTATCTATCTATCTATCTATCTATCTATCTAAGCCTGTTTATGATCTATCTATCTATCTATCTATCTATCTATCTATCTATCTATCTATCTCAGCCTGTTTATTATCTATCTATCTATCTATCTATCTATCTATCTATCTTAGCCTGTTTAATATCTATCTATCTATCTATCTATCTATCTATCTATCTATCTTAGCCTGTTTAATATCTATCTATCTATCTATCTATCTATCTATCTATCTATGTCTGTTCATATCTATCTATCTATCTATCTATCTATCTATCTATCTATCTATCTATCTGTCTGTCTGTTTATCTATCTATCTATCTATCTATCTATCTATCTATCTATCTATCTATCTATCTATCTCATCTCAGCCTGTTTATTATCTATCTATCTATCTATCTATCTATCTATCTATCTATCTATCTATCTATCTCAGCCTGTTTATTATCTATCTATCTATCTATCTATCTATCTATCTATCTATCTATCTATCTATCTATCTATCTTAGCCAGTTCATGATCTATCTATCTATCTATCTATCTATCTATCTATCTATCTATCTATCTATCTAGCCTGTTTAATATCTATCTATCAATCTATCTATCTATCTATCTATCTATCTATCTATCTATCTATCTATCTATCTATGTCTGTTCATATCTATCTATCTATCTATCTATCTATCTATCTATAATTTCTCTTTTATATTCCTTTTTACCCTCTATTTCTATTGCATCTTTCCCTTTCCTCTTTCATTTCCTTTTCTTAATTTCTCATTTTATTTTTGGTCCTAGTATGACGGTAAACTGCATCCGGCAGCAAGGCCTCTGATTTGGAATTTGTGAGAAGCATAGAACCACCTTTTAATTGCTGTTGTTTCCAGGTCCACCACGATCCGGAGTGGTAGCACCTGTTAGGGTCCTATCCATGGACAAATATTTAACCTCCAAACTGAAGTCAAAACATGAAACTATAGAAACAGTCTTTTATAGAAAAATATACATTTTTGAAAGAAACAAAAACATTACCGCCAATACATTTTTAATACAAAAATTGAAGACATCTTCAGTTTTCAAAATTAAAAATTAAAAATTAAAAAAATTTAATCAAAATTTGACTAAATCAAACCTCTCTATATAACCGAACATTTAAAAAAATACCTTAAAATCCTACCTTTTTGGTTTGAAATAACCCATAGAGATGTTGATATGCCGTTAAACAACACTACCCTTTTCTTTTTTTCCCCTATTGTTCCAAAAGAAAAAGCATGTGGTGTTTTTTTTTCAACATAAAGTTTATTACCAACATTATTAATTATCAGATGAGACATTGTTCTTTTAATGTCGAAACAAAATGCACAATTTTGTAGTAGTTTGTAAATGTTCTAAATAATGATTAATAATAAATATTCATAGCTCTGTTTTTATATTGACACCTGTTATAAATTAATTATATATATATATATATATATATATATATATATATATATATATATA
>JBBBDQ010000620.1:1560000-1617500 GCA_037127315.1 Ascarosepion bandense | reverse complement strand
AGATAGATAGATATAGAACAGTCTGTGATAGATAGATAGATAGATAGATAGATAGATAGATAGATAGATAGATAGATAGATAGATATGAACAGTCTGTGGTAAATAGATAGATAGATAGCTAGATAGATAGATATGAACAGTCTGTGGTAGATAGATAGATAGACTGACTGACTGACTGACTGACTGACTGACTGATTGATTGTAATTTTTTTATTACAATTGTTTATAAAAGCATTATATCCCGACACAAACATTATTCATGTTTCAGAGCAATACTGATCTTCTTCAGGTGATAGTTTAACATAAACTGGGAAAAAGATTTATTTAGAAAATATAAGATGAATTCATGGTTATTTAGAAACTGAAGAGGTAGCAGTAGAAGGGGTACGAGAAACGAGAAACCGGAGAGCCGAGTTCGAATACCAGTTGAATCCATTCTATTCACTTACGCGCAAATACCCTTGGGAAAGGTATTAATCCGTCTCTTCTTTCCAGTTATGGGTTAAATAGCAGGACAGATTGGGTTCTATAGCCTTGGTCGGCAACCAGTCTACCGCAGAAAGCAATGGCAACCTACTGCGAGATAATCCTCTGCCCAGTCAGTCATGTCTCTTTCGAGACATGATCGCCCAAGCGTGTTTCACGTATGGCACTTAACTGACTGACTGAAGATATATAGTGAGACCATACATGATTTAAATGGGTAGACAATAATTTTTAAAACCTGGCTAGAATTTTTTAAAATTGATTTCGTACTACCACATGAGTTAAAGAGGCTGGAATCTTTAAAGTAGAATTAGAATTAAATAATTATGATATACTAATGTATATTATAGTTAAGAAAACCAAATAAGTATTGTGTGGGTTTTTTATTTTAGTAAAATAATTTTTAATTTATAAGTTATATTAGACCATAAGTTATAAATGGAACATTGTCTTCAATTGAATTTTAAAATATTTTTTCTGGTAAAATACATAGCGAGACCATATATTATTTAAATGGGTAGACAATAATTTTTAACACCAGATTAGATTTTAGGTTTTTATAAAATTTGATTTCGTACTACCTCATGAGTAAAGGATCTGGAATGTTTAAGTTTGAATTAAAATTATAGATAATTATGGTAAACTAATATATATTATAGTTAAGAAAATAAATTAGTATTGTGTTGGTCATTTATTTTAATAAAATAATTTTCAGTCTTTAAGTTATATTGGAGCATAATTTACAAATCAAACATTGTAATTTATTAAATTTTAAAGAAAAATATTTTCGATGTTTACATAAAACTGTCAATTCATCTCTACGATTTTATAGTTCTTTATTTTTAGGGAACCTTAAAATCTGCTGCTTTCATTCAGGTACAGGGGGCAGATGTCGTAGGCCGACTTAGAGATTCTTGTTTTTTCTAGAAGTTTCCATTTTACTTTAGGGGTTTTATTTGTATCCTTTAACTTCCAAAAATACGCCGAAAAGGATGTTTGATTTCGGTACATGTTGTTTTTGAAGGAAGTTAAATGCAAATAACAATTCTGTTTAAAAGTGTTCTTAGTAGATCACATGTAAACTTTTTTTAATAGTTGGGTTTTCATGTGATGTTATATTGCATTGATACACAATAGAATTTCTTAGACACCTATTTTCCAGTGGGCATTTGTTAGGATATCGACAATTACATGAATTTGTATTACTGTTATTTTCATTATTTGAATAGTAATATTTGTTTAAGTGATGATTTAAGATTTTATTATTATGATTTTTAAGAAATGTTTCTTAACTAAATTGAGAAATCTCAGCCCGAACTTGGTGCTAACAATTTAGTTAAAAGGAGGTGTATACCAAATGATCTTTCTATTTTTATTTTCCCTGCTATCGTCGTATTTTTTGTGTATTTAATATCCTGGGTTTATAGCCACTATTCCTAAGGGCATTATCATAAAATACCTTTATGTTTATAAAATACTTCTTCACTATAAGAGTTTTAGGTAATTCTATATTCTATGGAGGAGGGTACATGTTTGATTATACTATGTGGGCGATTAAACTTTGGGTAGATGTATAATGGATATTCGTTATGTTTTATGTATAATTGATAAGTATCATTTACTAAGTCTAGATTTACATAAAGGAAGTTTACTACTTTTAAATTAATGTTGATTTTAGGTTTAGACTTTTGAATTCTCTATAAGTAAATAATGAATTTTCTAATTTTATCGGTTTGAAAATCGGCGGAATTATGAACTATCATAAGTTCATCAACTCGATATAACCTTATGTCATTAGTGTTAATGTTAGAGTGGTCGATGAGGTTGTATAGTGCAAATAAACCAATGAAATTGTAAAAAACGCAGAGTCTAATGCACCCCTTGTTACATCGAATTAATCACCAGAATTATTTTTTATCCACTGTTCTTGGTTGTGGAAAAGATATATATATATATATATATATATATGCTTGTTTCGTTAAATAATATAAACAAGTTTTGTCTATTTATTTTATGTAATTTTTTTCATATTCTCTTATAAGCTGAATAGCATTATCATTAAATGAAGAAAGAAAATTACAATACTGATACATATTTATTTTAATGATCCAATCTAAGCTTTCAGATTACATGAGCCATTTTCAAAGATGTCAAATTACATTATATATTTAAACACGGACAAACGATAATGATAAACTGTTTTTGTTTACATGGAAGATTTCCATGCAACAACAAACTCGTGCATTTAAGACGCTAGAAGCGAATGTCGCATCACAGCTCATGACGTCACACATGACCAAGCAATAGTGAAAACAAGAAATGTTAAGTACGACATCTTTGCAAATGGCTTATGTAAGCTTAGATTGGATTATAAAATAAATTATGTATCAATATTGTAATTTTCTTTCTTCATTTAATGATAATGCTATTGAGATTATCAGAGAATATGAAAAACATTTACAAAAATAAATAGACAAAACTTGTTTATATTATTTAATGAAACATGCATTAATGAAAAAATGCTGCCTAAATACACACAATATATATATATATTGTTTTTCTTTAATCCGAAGTGGAAGAGTAGGAAGGTAAATTCAAAGAATCTGATCCTAATCAATATTAAAAAGTTTTTAACATTAAAAAGTGATGCAGGCAGAGAACTCTATTTATTAAGAATACAGAGCCAATATAAATTAGAGAAAATTTTCAAAATTCAAAGGTGTCAGATGTACATTTCGACATAGGATCTCTAATAGAGACTCTACATCACGTCAGCGACATTGTTTTTCCAAATGGCGAAGACCCTGGGTTAGAGTGTGGACTGTAACCCCGCGACTACCAGCTCTGTCCTTTTCCACTTTGTGACCGTTGTTAACCAAAAACCCCTCCACACTCTAACACAGGGCCTTCGCCATTTGGAAAAACAATGTCGCTGACGTGATATAGAGTCTCTATTAGAGATCCTGTGTCGAAATGTACATCCGACACCTTTGAATTTTGAAAATTTTCTCTAATTTATATATATATATATATGTGTGTGTGTGTGTGTGTGTGTGTGTGTGTAGTGGATAAAAAATTTGTAAATGTTTTAAAATATAATATATGGTCGCGTATAATCATAATATACATGCTAAAAAGTCTGCCTTCTTCTACCGTGCGCCCATGGCCTTGATGCCACTTCGGTCGGGTTTCAATCCTGGGTTAAAAGCAATCGGAGTCTAACCGTACTGATGAGCTGTGATACAGCGAAACAGATCTGTCTGCGGATGACTATTTACACTCTCACACCCTGATTGAGCACTATGGAAGTATAGCAGACTTTGAAAAACAATAGCTACCCTGGCAGGTACGCATTTGCTCATTCACTAATGAATTAGAGCACTCTGGCTATTGGGCGCGGATAATCATAATATACATGCCAAAAAGTCTGCCTTCTTCTACCGTGCGCCCATGACCCAGAGGTAGAATCGCCGACTGACGCCACTTCGGTCGGGTTTCAATCCTGGGTTAAAAACTAATCGGAGTCCGTACTGATGAGCTGTGATACAGCGAAACAGATCTGTCTGCGAATGACTATATATATATATATATATTTTTTTTTCTTATGTCTTAATGTAAATTCCCACTAGTAGGTTCATCTATATATATGTTGGCATCATTTCAGACGGAATATTGATGTAAATATTTTGCCGTCTTTTTCGGAAGGCATGGCTCATTAGAATATATACATATATACATATATATTTGTTCGTGTTAATGAATCATGCAAGCAGAGAATTGAAATTAGTTTTTTAAAAGGAGGAGGACATGTTGAACAGCACATATACCAATTAAATAACGAGTCATTAAATTAGCCTGCTCAAGTATATTTTGGTTTTTCCTCGACCTGTACATTTTAAGTAAATCGTCTTCTTCTTCTATGTGCCGTGTCCTTTCAGGACGTAGGTGATAATGGTGTTCCACATATCTCAATTTGTAGAGGCTGTTAGCGAGCTTTCTCGTGATAACTTATCAAAACCCCGCTCTTCCATCCATATGTTACGCGTTGCTTTCTCCTGTCTCTCTTTCCTCTGTATGACCTGTGAGTATGAGATTCTCCAAGCCCTCTTTCCTCGATCACAAATCTAAAATTATTTGAAGTAAATTTTACAGAAAATACTTTCAAAATATTTTTTTAAATATCGAATTATTTCCAAAAATGGTAATAAAATCGAATAACAGTATTTCTCAGGTTAATTTTTATGTGTCATCAATTTTAAGATTTTATTTCTGTACCCTGTGGAGTCCAGACTACTTTTTAAAATTTTTATTTGAATCATTTCACCCCAAGCAAGGCGGAGCCGTTACACTAGGCGATAAAAGATTGGGTACAGTGAGTATTGAAGAAAGGTTAAAAGTTGATTTGAATTTGAGAAGATAGAAGATAGCAATTGACGTTGCATTTAAATTTTATGGAGATTGTAGCTATCAGGATGCAGGTAGACGAAAAGGAGTTCCACATACGGGAAGTGCGAAAAAAGAAACTATTGGAGTAGTAGTGACACCCTCTACATACACTACCGGCCATAATTATTAGGCCACACCAGTTAAAAAAACAATGATGTATTTCATACTATTTTTAGTATTTATTGCCATTTGGATAATTCTAAATGAAAATAGAAGGGTTCTTCTTTTATTATTACTTTGCAAAATTTTACAAGGCAGCTAGGAAGCTTTTACTTCGATCAGCCAATAAGAAGAAGGGACTAGCATAGGGAAGAGAGCACAAAAACTGGACACCAGAACAGTTCATTTGATGCATATGTTATTGCGCAGTAATAACAAAAGAACCATTCTATTTTCATTTAGAATTATCCACTTGGCAATAAATACTAAAAATAGTACGAAATACATCATTTCTTTTAAAAAATTGTGGTGGCCTAATAATTACGTACGGTAGTGTATATATATATATATATATATGTAATCTACAGGGTGCGATGGGTAGATTGTCGCTATTTGCCTTGTAAAACTTTGCAAAGTAATAATAACAAGAGAACCATTCTATTTTCATTTAGGATTATCCACTTGGCAATAAATACTAAAAATAGTACGAAATACATAATTTCTTTTAAAAAACTGGGTTTGCATAATAATTATGGCCGGTAGTGTGTGCATATATATATATATATATATATAATCTACAGGGTGCGATGGTTAAATTGTCGCTATTTGCATTGTAAAATTCTGCAAAGTAATAATAACAACAAAAGAACCATTCTATTTTCATTTAGAATTATCCACTTGGCAATAAATACTAAAAATTGTATGAAATACATAATTTTTTAGTTAAAACTCGGGTGGCGTAATAATTATGACCGGTAGTGTGTGTGTGTATATATATATATATATATATATATGTGTGTGTGTGTGTGTGTGTGTGTATGTGTGATCTATGCTACTTGCTCGGATAAATATTTCAAATGACAGTAATACTTTTTATGTTCGCCAAGCATTTATAGGATGTATTTAAAGGACAGACTCAATTTGTTTCTCTATCTTCCTCTACAATACTTGACCTTTCGTCGTAGAGTATGAAAAAAAATAAGCGTCATCTTAACATGCAAGAACGGGTGAAAAACTTAAAAATCACCAAGAAAAGCATTATTTTATTTTATTTATTTATTTATTTATTTACAAAATTTAAGAAAAACATAGTTTTATTTTATTTTATTTATTTATTTTACGGTTTTATCTTGAGTGGAATTATGGCTGTCATCATGGAAACTCTTGTTTGCGCTCATAGTGCGCATGCGCCGGGGGATAATCTCGCTCGGACAGGAGAAGACTAAACAAATCACGCGATACTTTACGAGAATTTTATTTTATTTGCGGAATGGATTGGCAGACGAGAATAGGATTTCATTATTTGAATCTTACGGTCTTTTTTTTTATTTCATTTTTAAAAAATTTTTGTTTCGTTTTTAAAACACTTTTTAGATTTATTTCTTATTTCATTGTTATGTAGCCATTGTTTATTTAACACTTGAAGCTTTTCTAGCAACAAGGATTATTAAGTGGATCCCTATCACTAAATGTTTCCTTCTCTCTCACTCTCTCTCTCTTTTTCTGCTTTTTTCTATTTTAATTTCCTCTCTGCAACTTTAGTGATGCCTCTCTCTGTTTCTTTATCGTAACAATTATTTCTCTTTGTCTTTTTCTCTTTTCTTTTTTTCTTTCTCTTTTCTCGTTCTTTTTGCTGACAATTCTTTCACTTTATCTGAACTTATTTATAAATGGAACTTTGTCTGTGTGTGTGTGTGTGTCCGTTACCTATCGACTCCGAAACGGCTGAACCAATTTTCTTGAAAATTTACACAGTTGTACTATAAGCGTCTGCAAGTGTTATTAGCTAGGCTTTGTGTCGAGGTACCCCCGATAAATATCGATAATCGAAAAAATCGGATTATAGAAGGAGTAGTCCGATTTTAATCAAATTTGAGACACTCATAAACAAAAACATTAGAAGCAATATTCAGAAGTTTCAAGATTGCAGTTCTTACAATAGTGCAAAAAATCGATAATATATATATATACGGCAAGATGTTTGTGTGTGTGTGTCTGTTTATCTGCCTGTATGCCTGTATTTTTTTCAGCGATTATTTTTAGTTTTTGCTTCGGATTTGGCTCTAAGTAGGTATAATTGTAGTTCTTAGTCTCAGCCATGATACAATTTACTCAGAGGACTTATTTAACCTTCAAAATTCAGTTTATGATGAAAAAACTTATTCGATATCGATACCAGGAAATCAAAATTTGACTTACATCCATTCATTTTTCTTTCAGTCTACGGTTTCGCTTTAACTGGAAACCACTATTGCTTTTTAGTCTTTCGTGCCAATGTCCAAAGAGTGTGAGCTCCAGGACCATGGATTAGTTTTAAAGCTTTCATTACACCCGGGTAAGGCCGGAGGATATACTGCTAATATATATATATATATATATATATATATATATATATATATATATATATATAGGTGCGATTGGTAAATTGTCGCAATTATTTTATTATTTCAAATATTCTTTAGGCTGAATCTGAGCTCCAGGACCATGGATTAGTTTTAAAGCTTTCATTACACCCGAGCAACGCCGGGCTATACTGCTAGTGTATATATATATATATATATATATATATATATATATATATATATACTAGGTGCGATTGTTAAATTGTCGCAACTATTTTATTATTTCAAATATTCTTTAGACTGCGTCTGTGCTCCAGGACCATGGATTAGTTTTAAAGCTTTCATTACACCCGAGCAAGGCCGGGCTATACTGCTAGTTTAGAAAATTAAATAATAAAACAAATTATTGAGTAAATGTTTGTCTCAAACTTCTTTTCTGTTTATTATGGTTTTAAACTATTTTTTTATTGATTTTTTAAATCCCATATTCTTCTAGGATGTAGGTGATCACGGCTCTCCCTAAGTTCCTTTTATTATTTGTGAATTAGGATCAGACCCTCAATGAGGCTCTTTGCCTAGAACGTCTGTTGGGACTCACTCCATATTTCAAGTGGAACTCATACTGTTTCTTGGAACGGAGGTAGAAGTGACGGGTATTCAGATGGAATTGCGACATCGGCTCTCCGATTTCTCGTTCCGACTCGATAACGCACCATAACACACATTCTCTTGAGGCAAAAGAAGCAAATTAAATCTTAAGTTCGAAGATTATAAATTGCTTTCAAAATATAATTTAACGAATAAATATTATTTGGTCTTTCCATGAAAATTTTAATGATAAAACATTGTTTTTATTAATTTGCCGATATTTTTTTTCACACTGTCTGCTCATTTTTCAGCGAATCTTTGGAAGTACCTATTTTTATATTATAGATTAGACACAGGAAAAAACAGTTTTTCTTCGCCGAAAAATATGGGTCAGAAGACGATAATGCCAACAAATCCAGTTTCAATTTTAGCAGATTTCTTTTTTTATCTGGAAGAGAATACTTGTCAGTAAGATCACAAAACGAGCGTTGGTCGTAACTCATTGTCTGTTTGACTCTCACCAGCGGCTATAAACTGACCATAAATTGACCGGTATGGAGACAAGGTCACCTTTATTGAACCATAAAACACAGATGAATCGTTACAAATGGGAATGATGGGTTCGGGATGCTATGTTCCATAAAAAATAAGCTTGTTTTAAGGTAATCAACCTAGCGACTTAACATTTTATGCTTTCTTCCTAACATCTTACAGGAAGTTGTGGAGAAGCGTTATCATCCACATTTTAAAGGAACATCACTTTCTCGTTTTTAGACTGTTTTTTCTTGCCATTTTTTCATCTTTTGCAGAATTGCTTTCTGCTTTTCCATGTCTCATCTTTCTTTTTCATTTATACCTCGGTGATTAAAACTCAGCATTCTTCTTCTTCTTCTTCTTCTTCTTCTTCTATGTGCCTTGTCCTTTCAGGACGTAGGCGATCATGGCTTTCCACGTTTCCATATCCCTGGTGGCTCTTAGCACGTATTCTCTTGTAACACCACTCAACCCCCATTCTCTCATCCTCCTGGTCAGGCCCTTCAAATATGTTATCCGCTGCTTTTCCCTGTCTCATTTTCCTTCTATCTGGTTCGTTAGTATCAGGTTCTCCAAGCCCTCTGTCCTCTTTGCATGTCCCAGGAACTTTAGTTTTCTCTTCCGGATGATCAGTATTAATTTCCATTTTCGTTTCCATCCTTTCCAAAACCTCATCATTGTTCACATGCTCGGTCCATGATATTCGCAGCATCCTTCTGTAGAACCACATTTCACTTGCTTCAAGATTTTCCTTAATCTTCGATGATATTGTCCAGTATTCACTGCTGTATTGAAAAACTGACATCACATAGCAATCTAACACTCTCTTCTTTGTTTCTAGTGAAATTGTCCTGTTTCTTAATACTCTTCTCAGCTCCTGGAATGCATCCTGGTGCTTTTGGATTTCTGTAATATAAATGTATAGAAACTGCTGTGACCACAAAGTGAGGGGTCAGTTTATATATTGATTGTAATATGGAACTGATCCCCCACTTTATATCGAGTCCTTCGCTATGCCAATTCATCTGTCGCACTGCATAACTACCTTATCTAAACTTATTTATAAATGGAATTGTGTCTGTGTGTGTGTGTGTGTGTGTGTGTGTGTGTGTGTCCGATACCTATAGACTCCGAAACGACTGAACCGATTTTCTTCAAAATTTACACAGTTGTACTATCAGTGTCTGCGAGTGCTCTTAGCTAGGTTTTGTGTCGAGGTACCCCCGATAAATATCGAAAATCGATAATCGAAAAAATCGGTTTATAGAAGGAGTGGCCGATTTTAATCAAATTTGATACACTCATAGACAAAGACATAAGAAACGATATTCAGAAATTTCAAGGTTGTAGTTCTAACAATAGTGCAGAAAATCGATAATATATATATATATAAAAGGGAAGATGTTTGTGTGTGTGTGTGACTGTTTATCTGCCTGTATGTCTGTATTTTTTTCGCCCTTTTATTTTAGTTTTTGCTTCTGGTTTGGCTCTAAGTAGGTATAATTGTAGTTCTTAGTCTCAGCCATGATACCATTTACTCAGAGGACTTATTTAGCCTTCAAAATTCAGTTTACGACGAAAAAAACTTATTTCATATCGATACCAGGAAATCAAAATTTGACTTACATCCATTCATTTTTCTTTCAGTCTACGGTTTCGCTTTAACTGGAAACAAGTATTGCTTTTTAGTCTTTCGTGTCAATGTCCATGGATTAGTTTTAAAGCATTCATTACACCCGAGCAACGCCGGGCTATACAGCTAGGTTTTATTATCTGTAAATTACCATCAATTTTCGGAAAGTTGGAAAGCATGTTGTGGAACAGTGGACATCGCATCAAGAACTCGGTGTACCGTGTTCGAATTTCAGTTGTATTCGTTGCATTCACTTACGCACAAATAACCTTGGAAAGGTATTAACCCGTCACTTCTACCTCCAACAGATTGCGCTGTCTATATCCTTGGTTGGCAAACACTATACCGCAGAAAAAAAGCAATGGCAACCTACTGCGGGATAATCTTCTGCCGAGTCAGTCCTGTCTCTCTCGAGACATGATCGCCCAAAGCGTGTATCACGTATGGCACTTAACTGACTGACTGAATATAATACTGGAATCATGATTAAGGATACTTCTGGGTATAAAGTGGGGGATCGTTTTTCTTTTGTTATGAAATAATAAACTTATCCCCCACTAATTGCTACTTAATAATATAATACATCACTTCAGTCATGAATCAAATAACAGGACATATTGGGTTCTATAGCCTTGACTGACAGCCAGTCTACCACTGGAAACAGGATTAAGGCTTCTACTAGGCATAAAGTGGGGGACTGGTTTTCTATTGTTCTGAAGTAATAAATTGATCCCCCATTAATTACTACTTAGTAATATAATGCATCTCTTCCCCCTCTAGCTATGAGTCAAATAACAGGACAGATTAGGCTCTATAGTCTTGGCTGGCAACCAGTCTGCCGCAGAAAGAAAGCAATGGCAACCTACTGCGGGATAATCTGCCCAGTCAGTCATATCTCTTTCGAGACACTAGGCGTGTATCTCGTATGTTATTTAGATGACAGAATAGTTGAATACATAATTAAAACCTCCGTTGGACCTAAAGTGGGGGATTAATAGTCTATTATCATAAAGTAATATACTGGTCCCCCTAGAATTAGTAGAAATTGCTATAATCGGAAACGAATACAATTAAAGCTTCCGTTGGATCTAAAGTGGGGGATAGGTTTTCTATTGTTATGAATTCAAAAATTGAGCCCCCTAGAATTAGTACAAATTAATGTAGTCAGAAACAAATACATTTAAAATTCGCTTGAGCCTAAAGTGGGGGATCTGTTTTCTACCGTAATTAATAGACTGATCTCACACTAATTATCACTTACTAATATAATATAATCCATCTCTTCTCCTGACAGTTATGGGTTGAATAGAAGAAACGATTAGGTTCTGTAGCCTTGGTTGGCAACTAGTCTACCGCAGAAAGTAATAGCAACCTACTACGGGAAAATATTCTTCCCAGCCAGTTATTTTTATTTATTTATTTTTTTTTAATCATATCACCCCGAGCAAGGCGATAACGCCACTGATGCGCAGGGGGCTACGTAAGAGTAAAAAGATTGGAAAAGAGAAAGCCGGAAACCGCGTCCTAAACAGGAAACAAGGGATGAGCCTCTTCACCTGTTCAATAGACGTGGGTGGAGTGTGAACCGGGCGATAGTTTAGTCTATCTACTCCAGTTATTAAGAATAAGTGTTTGAATTAATGTATGCAATATTTCAAAGAGCTAACATCTCTCAATAATCAGCATATGAACTTTTCAGGCTAACTCGTGTTAGAGTTCAAACAATGTACATAATAACATATGTACACTAAATCCTTGTGATAAACCGGGCGATAGTTTAGTCTATCTACTCCAATTTAAAAAAAAGAAAACAGTGAAAAGATTGGAAAAGAGAAAGCCGGAAACCACATCCTAAACAAGGAACAAAGGGTGAGCCTCGTCACCTGTTCAATTGACGTGGGTGGAGTGTGAACCGGGCGATAGTTTAGTCTATCTACTCCAATTGGACAAAAAATAAAGAAAAGAGTGAAAAGATTAGAAAATAGAAAACCGGAGTTATATCTCTTTGAAGACATGATCGCCCAAGCGGGTATCACGTATGGCAATCAACTGACTGATTGTGCGGACGTTTTCCTTTTAGCTTCTCCACAGTTTCCACCAATCATCCTCACCCGCCATTTTGGCTTTGCTCACTTTGCCACCGTCGTCTCATAACTTTCCTATGTCTTTTCTTAAATCAATATTTTCCTGCTAATTGTTCTGATGAGCTTTCAACTGTCGTTACAACAATTTTACAAATATAAGCGCAGTACTCTATTGGCAGTAAGGTCTCATCATTTTACACTTGAAAGGGCTAAATATAATCTTCCATAAGAATACTTCTATCATAATTGTTCTTATGAATTTTCCTGTATGGTACGTAGACTTTATGAATTTAAGTGCAGTACTATATTGGTGGCAAGGTTTCATCATTTTACACTTGAAATCGCTAGATGTAACCTTCCCTAAGAATACTTTTATGGTAATTGTTCCGATGAACTTTCCTCTATGGTATCTAGACTTTATGAATTTAAGTGCAGTACTCGATTGGCGGCAAGGTCTCTTCCTTTTACACTTGAAATAGTTAGATGTAACCTTCCCTAAGAATACTTTTATGGTAATTGTTCCGATGAACTTTCCTCTATGGTACCTAGACTTTATGAATTTAAGTGCAGTACTCGATTGGCGGCAAGGTCTCTTCCTTTTACACTTGAAATAGTTAGATGTAACCTTCCCTAAGAATACTTTTATGGTAATTGTTCCGATGAACTTTCCTCTATGGTACCTAGACTTTATGAATATGAGTGCAGTACTCGATTGGCGGCAAGGTCTCTTCCTTTTACACTTGAAATAGTTAGATGTAAATTTTCCTAAGAATACTTTTATGGTAATTGTTCTGATGAACTTTCCTCTATGGTACCTAGACTTTAAGAATTTAAGTGCAGTACTAGATTGGCGGCAAGGTCTCATCATTTTACTGCTGAAATTACTAGATGTAATCGTAGGTTATATGACAGTTTCTTCTCTGGAAATTCTTGCAAATGGAACTTTATTCCAACTTCTTGCTTTCCTGTTAACGCTTATTTATTAAAATTTAAATACAGTCTTAATCGTAAGCTTATATTTTCTTAATTCTTGTTCGTTTATTTTCTCCTTGCCTTAATAATGTTGTTTTTTTTTTTGTTTTTTTCTCAGATTTTTTCACTCTCAGCAATCCCTCATGCCTTAGTAACTTTCTTACCTTGCTTTTTCGGAAATTTAAAAAAAAAATGTCCGGGAGTTCAGTCTACTCTATTTAACGCCAAACATATTTCGAAACGGACTTGTTCCTTTCCCAAGGCTATTTGTGTGAAAGTGAAATCAATTGCCTAATATGGAATTTGAATTCTACACCATTTCTATTTTCGGGATCGACATATATTGCACATGAAAAATACTGTCAATGTTGTTAACTGTGCTTCTTTAAAGACATACTAATCATATTAATATTCGATGTAATTTTTCTGATAAATTTTCTGCGGTTAGGGATTTTTACGAATGCGCGACTGGAATTGAAATATATATAATATCAAGCCGGTAGAAATAAATATATAATACTGTTTGATTATAAACAGAATATCTACTTAAATACGAGTATCGATCAAAAATAATGTTCAAACAAATCATTTCAAATTGTCGGCTGTTTCTAACCAGTTTCGTTAATCTTCGTTAATTTCCGTAATATGATGATTATCGTAAATAATCAGGCCGGTAGAAATAAATGTATAATACTGTTTGATTATAAACAGAATATCTACTTAAATACGAGTATCGATCAAAAATAATGTTCAAACAAATCATTTCAAATTGTCGGTTGTTTACAGCCAAGTTTCGTTAATCTTCGTTAATTTCCGTAATATATATATATATATATATATATATATATATATATATATATAATAGGCCGGTAGAAATAAGTATATAATACTGTTTGATTATGAACGGGATATCTATTTAAATACGAGTATAGATAAAAAATAATGTTCAGGCAAATTATTTCAAATTGTCGGTTGTTTATAACCAGTTTCGTTAATCTTTGTTAATTTCCGTATAATATATATATATATATATATATATATAAAATAGGCCGGTAGAAATAAATATATCATAGTGTTTGATTATAAACAGAATATCTATTTAAATACGAGTATCGATCAAAAATAATGTTCAAACAAATCGTTTCAAATTGTCGGTTGTTTATAATCAGTTTCGTTAATCTTTAATTTCCGCAATCTATCTATCTATCTATCTATCTATCTATCTATCTATATATATATATATATATATATATATATATATATATATATATATATATAATAGGCCGGTAGAAATAAGTATATAATACTGTTTGATTATAAACAGAATATCTACTTAAATACGAGTATCGATCAAAAATAATGTTCAAACAAATTGTTTCAAATTGTCGGTTGTTTATAACCATTTTCGTTAATCTTCGTTAATTTCCGTAACATGATGATTATCGTAAATAATCAGGCCGATAGAAATAAATATATAATACTGTTTGATTATAAACAGAATATCTACTTAAATACGAGTATCGATCAAAAATAATGTTCAACCAAATCGTTTCAAATTGTCGGTTGTTTATAACCAATTTCGTTAATCTTCGTTAATTTCCGTAACATGATGATTATCGTAAATAATCAGGCCGGTATAAATAAATATATAATACTGTTTGATTATAAACAGAATATCTACTTAAATACGAGTATCGATCAAAAATAATGTTCAAACAAATCATTTCAAATTGTCGGCTGTTTATAACCATTTTCGTTAATCTTCGTTAATTTCCGTAACATGATGATTATCGTAAATAATCAGGCCGGTATAAATAAATATATAATACTGTTTGATTATAAACAGAATATCTACTTAAATACGAGTATCGATCAAAAATAATGTTCAAACGAATCATTTCATGTATATATGCAAAAATATGCGTCTACATATACATATACATTCTTGCATGAAGTTGGTTAGAGGTGACATAAGTGGAGAATAAGGAGCCTAAGCTGAAAGGAGAGCAAAGATTATCAAAATTAAGAAACATGCCAATCTTGATACACGTTGATGTATAAGCGGTAAACCCATGCCAGGTGCATGCATACCAAACAAATGACATGCTTTTAAAATGCGTTGTCAGCGAAGGAAAGTAGGGCCGAGAGAAAGGACATGAAGGACGTAAAGTGCTTGGCGAATCAACGCTCTACAAATCTCAGCGAAAATATATCAAACATTAATCGGTGGCCCCAAGGGTCGTGCGAGACACCGTGCAGTGGACCCGAGGTCGGACCCATCTTCTGATCGCTGCAATCAAAGAGTGGCCATGTTTTCCCAGCAATGCCTGCCGCGGGCTCGGACTCGTTCCTAGTCTTTGTTGTGGCTTGATATTCGTCCATATTGTCCAGAGATCCGGCTGATCCCCCTTCGACACAGATTGTAACCGTCTTCCGGCACGGAAGTTCGCAATGGACGATGGGAGAGGAAAGGATACCCTAATTTCCATTTTATTTTCACTGTAGTGACGCCCTGACTCACCTTGACAAGTGGGTTTAGACGATTGGAAAGGATTATAATCGTCGGGTTCAAATAAGTGCATTCCTGAAGTGGTTAAAGGAACAAGAATGCGTATACATCTGTACCAATGAAGTAATTTGTTCTAACATTTCCATTTACATATTTGTGCAAATACATGTATCAAAAGTGTTACCGAATAAAGTATAAAGATTCGGTTGTTGGTTATAAATGCATATATTACTGTCTATTGGTAATACAAATATAATATATATATATATATATATATATATATATATATATATATATATATATATATATATATATATATATATATATATATGTATTATTATTATTATTACATACTCAAACAAGAAAATAATAAGCAGAAACTAAAAATCCTCGAAGCACTCTACATTAAACAGTTTAAACCTGGTTTGAATACAATCAATTTCGATATTTCCAACAACGTACTCAAATGTCTGTAATCAGACCAGGGACCACAACACCACTATTTTGTCACTGTCTTCGGCCATCCGCCACGGTAGGGATGGACTTATATTTTCAATTCAATTCTCTTTATTGTTAATAGCTTAAATGTTCTATGTTTACTGTGTGTTATTATTTACTCTTTGATAATGGCTTATGTGAGCCGAAAGCTTAGACCTGATAAAAAATTCAACAAATACTGTGATTTTTTGTTGTCTTTTAACGACATCACCATCAAGTATATCAGACGGTATGAACGGATCCTACACAAAATTAATAGACAAAACTTGTCTATATTATTCAATGAAACCTGCATTAATATATATATATATATATATATATATATATATATATATATATATATAATCCATACATTTCAGATATAGAAGCAGTTTCCTCAACAAAAAAGGGAATGCATGGACGATTCCCTTGGGAGGCACAGTGTTTCATTAGTAGGAATTTTTTTATCTAGACCGGTTGTATTTCTTTTTACTGTTTAATAATAAAAACAAAATAAAACAAATAGAACACGAGTTAAGTACTTAATAAATATATATATATATATATATATATATGTGTGTGTGTGTGTGTGTGTGTGTGTGTGAATTATTAAATATGTATATGGGGAAGCACACATTTATATTGAGGACAATGTGTATTTTGATGACTATATATATATATATATATATTTAATGTGTAGAAGCAGCAAATAATTTTTTAAACATATGCTGTTAAATATAAGGGACAATGAATGTCTATTATGTTTAATCATGAGCCGTTCTAAACGTCGTATTTTTGCTTTAATTTCAGTTGAAAATAAAGACAAAAATTCTGCAACATTTGGATAATTATTTATTGGTTTTCTTCTAAGCTTTCGGCTCACATGAGCCATCTTCAGAGAGGTTGTTTAAACTGAAATATTATAAAATCCACCATCACCGACGATTTTATTTTGTGTTGACATAAAACTCCGCTTGGCAACGGCAATAGTTACCAAAAATAATAAACGCAGTTCTTAAGTTTGCGATGCGGTTTTATGACGTCACACCGCGGGATAACACGAAATGACAACAAAACCATGTAGTCAAATGCAATGTAATATGTTATTTCATGTTTTAAAGTTGATTTTATTGAGTGTTGGTTGTTTTGATTTGATGTACATGGCCTCCAATATCTGCAGATTCCTCTTACTGTGTGTATGAGTAAGGATCACCGTATTGTTGGCCAAAATCTCTCTGAAGATGGCTCATGTGAGCCGAAAGCTTAGAAAAAAACCAATAAATAATTCTCCAAATGTTGGAGAATTTTTGTCTTTAATTTCAATATATATATATATAATATACATTTCAATATATATATATATAATATACATTCATTGTCTCTTATATTTAATAGCATATGTTTAGAAAATATATATATATATATATATATATATATATATATATATATTAATTCAAAAGTACAGACAAAATGACCACCGCCATTTCAACAAATAATAAAAAATTGACACTTCACTACAATAACAGAACAACGAGAAAGTGTTTCTGGCTTACATTAAAGGAAAATGAAATAGATTAATAAATTAATTTCTCTTAATTTCGAAAATAGGACTGTGCCGCCAAAATGAAGTGGTCGTTTGACTAGTGATTTTTACTAGTTGGTGGTCGCGTTTTGGAAGATTTCGCTCACTGGGGGCCAATTACTATTAGCAAATCGTCCGTACATAGAAAAACGGTCGTTAATAGCAAGTGGTCCCTCACGATTGTGGGTCACATACACCAGGTTCCACTGGTATATATATATATATATATATATATATATATATATATATAAAGAAAGAACGACAAAAGGTTGTAAGCTAAAAATGTCTTTTTGACAGTATTTTTATATATATATATATATATATATATATATATATATATATATATATATGATATTTCAGACCGGCCTCGGCCTTTCATCAGAAACAACAGATTTTAAACTGGACGCGTCCGTCACGAGATGTGTCCGTCGCGTGATATAGAAAGCAATAGAGTGTGAATATTTTTAAACGTAAGCCTAACTGTAATAATACTTTTAAATGTTGTTTTAAAGAAAAAAAATTTAAGTGTATCTAAAAAATGTTTGAAATTGAAATATTTATAAAGATTCAAAATACCTAAGTCCCTATTTAACTCTAGCCTATATGTATTTAATTTTAAAATCCAGTATTTTTCTTTTTTACTGCGTGAGTATGTGGAACTAAAATCGGAATCTATCAGTAAACATTTGCAGTTATCTAATGTGTGTCTTGCTTGATTGAAGTGTCAGGCTATGGGGAATAAAGGTTGTTTTGGCGTATGCTTATTTTATGATTATTAAAACCAATTACAAATGTAATAAACCTCGTTGATCAGTTTGCAAACATTTAGTAAACGATACTGTACACCCACCACGCCTCACCTGTGACAGCCAAAATATAATATATTTTCTCTTCTGCTCAATATGTCCAAATAGTGGATATATTGGTGAATCTGGAAACAGTTTTAAATTTCGTTTTAGATTTCAATTTTACAATTATAAAAATATATTTCGTATTCAAAACAATACATTTTATTAAAATTTAAATTACGAAACAGAAAATATAAAGAAATATTAGTTGCAAATGATATGGAATGTCGAATAAAACCTTTAATTAAATGTAATTTTCTTAATATTTATGAATTGACTTCTAATAAAGAATAAAAGGAATTAGTAAAAATGACTATTATTTATTAAAAAGTGCTTGGTGAATAGGATATTGTTTGACCTACCGAGTTTTTAAATGTTTTAAATCTAGTACAATATCAACAAAGATGAAGAGAAAACTTGAAGCAGCTGAAATGTGGTTCTACGGAAGGATGCTACGGATATCCTGGACCGAGCATGTGAGCAATGACGAGGTTTTGAAAATGATGGAAACGAAAATGAAATTAATATTGAGCATCAGGAAGAGACAACTAAAGTTCCCGGGACTTGCAATGAGGAAGGACGGCTTGAAGAACCTGATACTAACAGGCCTGATAGAGGGAAAAAGAGACAGAGGAACGCAGCGGATAACATATTTAAAAGGCCTGAGCAGGTGGATGACAAAACGGGGGCTGAGAGACGTTACATGAGAAAGCGTGTTAAGTGCCACCAGGGATAGGGAGACGTGGAAGGCCATGATCGCCTACGTCCTGAAAGTACAAGGCACATAGAAGAAGAATATATATGCCAACTGTTTATAAAAAATTATAATGTGGATATAAAATGGGGGATTAATTCTATATTATAATCAATATATAAACTGATCCTTCATTTTGTGGCCATGCTAGTTTCTACACATTTATATTCTAGATTTATGGGCTTCAGCTAGTGGATGGCAGAGCGGGGTTGAGTGGTGTAACAGAAGAAAGCGTATTAAGAGCCACCGGGGATAGGGAGACGTGGAAGGCCATGATCGCCTACGTCCTGAAGGGACACGGTACATAAAAGAAGAACATGGTTAACGTATTGAATTATAAGGCAATTTCATTTAATCAAGTACAATAACGTATATGCATATTTCTTCGGGTTTTCAATTGTGTATACGTTTGTTATATGTGTCTGCCAGCAAATTTTCTTCGAATGTGTGTGGGTTGGTTTGTTCTTATGGCAAATCAACCTCGGCGGGTTATTTAATGCCAACTAAATTTTTATTTATTTATTACTGGTCATACCTTTTTTCTTTCAACAATTTAGTGCTGTTTTTATATAAGTTTTGTGTCTAGTAATACTTATTTTCTGTTTCGCGTATCAAGATTCATTGGGATTTGTTTTTAAGGGTAGGGTCCCGAAGTCATACCCTGTTATTTAACTCATAATTGGAGGGAAGGGACGGATTAATACCTTTCCCAAGGGTACCAGTGCTTAAGTGAATGCAGGGTATTCAACTGGAATTCGAACACGGCTCACTGATTTCTCTTTCCGAGCTGATATCCACTGCACCACAACGCACATCCTTCACTAAACGCTTACAGCACCTGGTATTCCCAAGCGATCACCCATCTAAGTACTGACCAGGCTCAACGTTGCTTAACTTCGGTGATCGAGCGAGAACCGGTGTATTCAATATGATATGGCCGTAAGCATACGCATGTGTGTAAACGTGTTTTAACACTACATGTTAGTACCGCATCAGTTGTTTGTGTTTAATTTAACTAATCAGAATGAAGTTCTACATTTAAATTTGAAAATATAGGCTATTTGTTTGGGAAATACAGAAAGTGACAGTCTATTGAGCTACCATCTAGACTGCTTCTTTTTCGGATGATGTATCCATTATTGTTACAAGATTATTGTCTTAGCTTTCAATGTATGACAGCAGTTTTAAAAGAAAAAGAAAGAAAATATTTTTATATTTTTGATCTGACTTAAAGAGACATGGTTAAGATTATACTATTTTATTTCCGTTCAAAGTGCATTTTAAACTGTTAATTTGTAAACAAATTAATTATAATACAAATCAAATAATCGGATGTATGAAAGTTAATGGATATTTATTTATGAAGCATTTTTCAACCATATTTTAAGGGTGAACATTTTGCAATGTTTTTTATATGATATTTATTCCATTACTTTCATTTCACAGATTTTTATTTTTAAAAAATTAAATAATATATAGATTTTCATATAGGCACAAAGGGGCATGTGTCGTTTAATGACTTACATATTCTAACTAAGTTTTTAAACGCACCAAATTTTACAAATATAAACTGATTTATAAATGGAACTTTGTCTCTGTCTGTGTATGTGTGTGTGTGTCCGTTACCTAGAGACACCGAAACAGCTGAACCGATTTTCTTGAAAATTTACACAGTTGTACTATAAGCGTCTGCGAGTGTTCTTAGCTAGGTTTTGTGTCGCGGTACCCCCGATAAATATCGAAAATCGATAATCGAAAAAATCGGTTTATAGAAGGAGTGGTCCGATTTTAATCAAATTTGATACTCTCATAGACAAAGACATAAGAAACGATATTCAGAAATTTCAAGGTTGCAGTTCTTACAATAGTGCAGAAAATCGATAATTTATATATTTAAAAGCTTTCATTACAACCGAGCAACCTCAGGCTAGTTATAAATATAACATCTATTTTAATTAAATGTAATTTTCCTTATTTTTATGGATAGACTTCTTATAAAGACTAAAAGGAATTAATAAAAATGACTATTATTTATTAAAAAGTTCTTGGTGAATTGGATATTGTTTGACCTACCAAGTTTTATAATGTTTTAAATCTAGTAACATAACATCGTTAACATATTGCATTATCAGGCAGTTTTATAGATTTAATCATGTACAATCACGTGTATGAATATTTCTTTGGATTCTTACTTGTGTATACGGTAATAATATGTGTCTGCGTGCATTTTTTTTCTACGTATGTGTGTAAATGTGTTTTTGGAAATATGTGGAGAATTTGGAATTCTTGGTTGTGTGGTCAAAGGCTGAACTCCCCTTACTCTCCCCAGTTCTAGCTTTTAAATAAAAGAGATCCTAGCCCATGGGCTATCGGCATCATTCTTCGAAATCTAGATCTCTGCTTTGGCTACCCTTGACCGGCTAAAAGGACATAAGACACAATAGGAAGAGAACACACAGTAAAAGATTGAGCAGAGTTTTACACTTTTATTGAGCTGTACAATATATATATATATATATATATATATATATATATATATATATATATATATATATATATATTGTATCGAGGCAGCAGATTCATTTATAAACATATATTGTTAAATGTACGTTGTGGCGCAGTGGATATCAGCTCGGAATGAGAAATCGGGGAACCGAGTTCGAATTCCAGTTGAATTCATTGCATTCACTTACGCGCAAATACCCTTGGGAAATATATTAATCCATCCCTTCTCTCCAGTTATGGGTTAAATAGCAGGACAGATTGGGTTCTATAGCCTTGGTCGGCAACCAGATTACAAAAAAGCAATGGCAACCTACTGCGGGATAATCTTCTGCCCAGTCAGTCATGTTTCTTTCGAGACATGATCGCCCCAGCTTGTATCAAGTATGGCACTTAACTGACTGACTGTTAAATATAAGAGACAATGAATGTCTATTATGTTTAATCATGAGCCGTTCTAAAAGTCGTATTTTGGCTTTAATTTCAGTTGAAAATAAAGACAAAAATTCTTCAACATTTGGATTAAAACCAAAATACGACGTTTGCTGCCTCGATACACTATCTCTCTCTCTCTCTCTATTTCTCTCTCTCTCTCTCTGTCTCTCTCTCTCTACATATATATATAGTGTACCTCGGCAGCATATAATTTTCTAAACATATACTGTTAAATGTATGAGACAATGAATGTCTATTATGTTTAATCATGAGCCGTTCTAAACGTCGTATTTTGGCTTTAATTTCAGTTGAAAATAAAGACAAAAATTCTCCAACATTTGGATAATTATTTATTGATTTTCTTCTAAGCTTTCGGCTTACATGAGCCATCTTCAGAGAGGTTACAAGGACGTTAATATAAAAACATCCACTATCGGAGACGATTTTATTTTGTGTTGACATAAAACTTTAGTAAGCAACAATAACAGTTACGAAAAATAGCAAACGCAGTTCGTAAATTTGTAATGCGTTTCTATGACGTCACACCACGTGAGAGCTCGAAATGATAACAGAACCATATATTGAAATGCAATGTAATTTGTTATGACCAGATTTTAACTGGATTTTATTAAGTGTGGTCTGTTTGAATTTAATACGATGTTTAGAATGGCTCATGATTTAACATAATAGACATTCATTGTCTATCACATTTAACAGTATATGTTCAGAATATATATATATATATATATATATATATATATATATATATATATAAGCATGCGGTGTAGATATAGAAGAATCCAAAGGAGTATCCTGTACATACAGTGGTAGGATAACTCTCTAAGAGAGCTCTAAATATATATGTACATAAATACATATAGAGCAAATATAAGAAAAAATTAAGGCAGACACGTTATTTCATGGTAAATCGGAAGTTTAGGCCTATTTCAGGCGAACCATCATCAGCTTCAGTCTTTATTTTACAAAAGATTTTAAACGAATGAAATTCACAAAGACCCCACCCCCCAAAAAAAAACCGAATATAAATTATTCATTTTTTTTTTTAATATTTGTTTGTGAATTTCTTTCGTATAAAATCTTCTGTAAGACGGAAGTTGAGGATGGTTCCCTTAAAATATGCCTAAACTTCCTATTTAGCAGGAAATAACGTGACTGTTCTAATTTTTTCTGATATATATATATATATATATATATTAATGGTTATTGAAATGTTTTATAAATTCATAGTATCACTACACAAAAAATTTCGCGTTTCGAACCATTGTAAGAACCATTAAAATATAATGCTCTACGTTGTATCGAGCACACTTTATAAAAGTAAATGCATGAACAGCAGGTAAAAAAACCTACGAGTTCTATAACCTTGTTACAATATATATATATATATATATATATATATATTAATGTAACTTTAATCCAAAAGGAAAAGTAGGAAGGTAAATCCCAAAGACCCGATCCAAATTAATATTAATATTTCAATATTAAAAAAAAGGCACAGGTGGAGAGCTCAATGTAATTAAAATTACAGAGCCAATTATAAAATAAAATAAATTTCGATGTTCAAACAGTTGAATGATCATTTCAACATGAAATCCATATTTCACATCTCATCGGCAACTACCAAATTTCAAAATGAAATAAAAATAAAAATAAAAAAAAATTAAAATAAAGAATTCACCGGCGGAATTTGAAAAATTTACGTCACAAAAACTAGATCGCAATCAATGTCTAATTTTAGATTTTGGACAACATTACTTATATATATATATATATATATATATATATATATATATTTCAAGAGTAGTACAAACTTATGGGTTAACAGTCTACTGTTTGTATTAATTTACTTTTTGGAAGAGTGCTCGTGTTATTAGAGCAATATTTATAATAATATTTTCATTATAAGTGTTCAAATTAGAAAAAAAACATAGTTTACTGCAACAAAAGAGCTTTTGTGTTTCGACGCTACGTGTTAGTACATCATCAGTTGATTGTATTTAATTTAACAAATCAAAATATAGTTCAACTTTTAAATTTGAAAATATAGGTTACTAGCATCATAGCCCGGTGTTTCCCGTGCAACTCAGAACAGTTTAGTAGTAGAATTCGGTTATCAAATAATTATATAAAACATAGTTGTTTCAAATTTGTTCAAAAATTCCTTTAAAATATATATATTCTTTTGATTTGTGTAAACGTGATTTGATATTTTGTACCACATTGTAAACAACATTGCGTTTGTTTTTGTTTCAAATTACGGGTTAAATATTTACATTTTTTTGTTGAATAAATGAATTTTTAAAACGTCGGAATAAAAATTAAATATGAAGGCTCATTTTTTTTTTAAATAGAAAAATATTTTAGCCTCACATTTGTGATTTGATTTCTGTGACGTAATTTAACAACTATCTTAGATCGAAGATGTTTTACGGAGCAAATGTAAACAATCGGCTCCATTGGCCAAAATGTGCGAAAGGGAAAATTGCTGAAATTAACTCAAAAAGTATGTGTCGACCTGGCTTCCCTGTAGATATGTGTCCCTAGAAAGTTTGAATGGCGTAGCTTAAAAATGTAGGCGTGGATAGGGAACAGTCACACACAGACTCACAGATTGCCTTTTATATATATATATATATATATATATACAGATACGTATAATTTGTATAATTTGGTCGTTTAAAGACTTAGCTAGAATACGTAAGACTTTAAACGACCCATGACACTTTGTACCTATAAGAAAAACTATATTCTTGTTTAATTTCTTAAAAATAAAAAAATATTAAATAAAAGTAACGGAATAAATATCATATGAAAACATTGTAAAATGTTCACTTTAGAATATGGTTGAAAAATTTTTCATAAAAGAATATCCATTAAATTACATCTGATAATTTTTTTTATATTATAATTGTAATTTTGCAAATTAACAGTTTAAAATGCACTCTTAACCGAAATAAGAAAACTGTATAAACTTAATCAAATATCAAGGCAGATGAAAAATATAAAAATATTTTCTTTCTTTTTCGTTTAAAAAGTGCTGACATACGTAGAAAGCTAAGACAATAATCTTGTAACAATAATCTTGTAACAATAATGAATACATCACACCCAAAAGAAGCAGTCTAGATGGTAGCTCAATAGACTGACACTTTCTGTATTCCTCGAAGATATAACTTATATTTTCAAATTTAAAAGTTGAACTTCATTCTGATTAGTTAAATTAAACACACACATGAATTTTTCTGTCGTCCCCCATCCATATTAACTCTTTAAATAACAAACGCATTGTTTTCTACATTCAAATGTAAATAATTTTTACAAGAATGAGTTAACATTGCCTCACGACGAGGTAAAATCTCGAAACATGGACACTTCCGCATCGCAATGAAAATTAAATTAATTTAAAATAAAAACAAATATATACATATATATATATATATATATGCCGACTTCGAAGATATATATATATATATATATATATTTATGCCGACTTCGAAGATTATGTTGTCACTCGGTCAGGCCGTTTTGTCCTTAGATCCCGGTTTATTTTTGTTTATATAGAATATAGTTTGATTTTGTGTGAGTGGTCTTGTTTGTGATTGGTTGGTTATTGTCTTTTTCTTTTTGTTGCTGATTGGATGATTTTTCTTTTTCTTTATTGTAAATTTTTAATTGTGTAGTTGCTTGGTTTCTATTTAGTATATGTGTGAATGGATGTTTGCTTTACTGGGTTGTGTTTTTCTTCAACCTTTGCGCTAAAATTTTATCACAATTAAACTCTATAAATATATTTTTTTCTTCATTCTTTGATTGAACGTGCTTGACAATGCATGTTTCGAACTGACTTGTTGAAATAGCTGTTCCATCTAAATATTATCGAAATTTATATATATATACATACACACATATATATATATATATATATATATATATATATATATATATATATATATATATATATACTGATTGAGCACCCTGGAAGAATGGTAGACTTTGAAAAACAGTAGCTACTCTCGCATAAACTCATCGCTCATTTACTAATGAAATAGACCACACTGGCTATTGGGCATGTTTAATGACAATATACATGCTAAAAAGGCTACCTTCTTCTACCGAACACCCATAGCTTAGAGGTAGAATCGCCGCCTGACACCAATTCGGTCGGGTTTCAATCCTGGGTTAGAAACAATCGGAGTCTAACCGTACTGATGAGCTGTGATATAGCGAAACAGATCTGTCTGCGGATGACTATATATATATATATATATACACACACACACACACACACACACACACACATATATATATATATATATATATATATATATATATATATATCATTGTGTGTGTGTGTGTGTATGTGTGTGTTAAGTGAGGCGACTACTTAAAGAGGTGGTGGTATGTCCGATATATGTAAATGATTTATGGTAAGAAAGAGACTTGTACGGCGAGGTGAAAATGATGTATTATCTGCATAATCTGTTGTGGTGTAATAGATATTGCCTCGGAATGAAAAATTGAACAACCGAGTTCGAATCCCAGTTGCATTCATTTACACGTAAAAACTTTTGGGAAAGGTATTAATCAGTCTCATCTCTCCCCTTTTGTAGGTTAAATAGAAGGACAGATTGGGTTCCATAGCATTGGCTGGCAAACAGTCTACCATAGAAAGAAATGACAAATTTCTACAGGAAAATCTTCTATTTAGTCAGTTAAGAGTGTATCATGTATGGCACTTAACTGAAAAAGTCAAAAAGGTGAGGAAGCTGTGGCGGGAAGTGATCGCCTAAGCATGTATCACTTAGGTCACTTAACGGACTTGAATAGCCGGACAGATTGGGTTCTATAGCCTTGGTTGGCAACCAGTCTACTGCAGAATAAAATGAAAACTTACTAAGGAAAAAATCTTTTGTCCAGTTAGTCATGGATCAAATGAGACATGACCACACAAGTGTGTGTTATGTATGACACTTAACTGACTTATAGCTTAAGGTGTTTGTTGAAATAACAGTCATTCGTATAAAAAGTATGCCACTTAATTGACTGACTTGAATAGCAAGGCAGATTGGGTTCTATAGCATTGGTTGGCAACCAGTCTACCACTCAGTGTGATAGCAAATGACAACGGGCAAATCTTCTGCTTAGTCAGTCATGGATCGAAAAAGACATGATCGCCCTCACGTGTATCACGTATGGCACTTAATTGACTGACTTCAATAGCAGGACAGATTGGGTTCTATAGCCTTGGTTGGCAACCAGTCTACCACATAAGTGGCGGCAACCTACTACGGGAAAATCTTCTGCTTAGCCAGTCGCTGATCGAAAAAGACATGATCGCATAAGCGTGTATCACGTATGGCATTTAAGTTAACTGACTTGATTAGCAGGATAAATTGGGTTCTATAGCCTTGGTTGGCAAACAGTCTACCGCAGAAAAAAGGCATCCTACTGCTGAAAAATATTCTGCCCAGTCAGTCATGTCTAGAAAAAGACATGATCGCTCTGACTGACAGATCTGGGTCATTGCTAGTTGAGATATGATAGGCTTTGAATGAGTGACATTGAGGTTTGCGGTTTTTCTTTTTTTTAATAAATTAAAATTTTGCATGTCTTTCAGAAATTAAGGGAGAAATTAAAATTCGTGTGCCTGTGCAAAAATTTAATTTGACCAATAGCAAAAGAGAACGACACTGAACTGAACAAAAACACGAAGACAAATTAGAACCAGTCTACATTAAAATTTATTTTGACTAATGAAAAGGAAGCGACTTGACAAACTGAAAAAAATAACGAGCCGATGTCAAATCGGTTTTTCATACAAGTGTGGGCTGGGAAACTAGAATCAAAAGGAAAAGAGAGGTAAAGGCAGAGAGCCACCCATCTTAATAACGTCTCTCTCAAATTATACGCTAATACATTCTTCTTCTTCTACATGTCATGTCTCTTCAGGGCGTAAATCATGGCCTTTCACGTTTCCCTGTCCCTGGTGGCTCTTAGCACGCTTTCTCCAGTTAAACCACCCAAACCCCGCTCTGACATCCACTAGCTCAAGCCCATAAATCTAGAATATAAATGTATAGAAACTAGCATGGTCAAAAAATCAGGGATCAGTTTATATATTGATTATAATACAGAACTGATCCCCTATTTTATATCCACATTATAATTTCTTATAAACAGTTGGCATATATATTTTTCTTCTATGTGTTTTGTCATTTCAGGACGTAGGCGATCATGGCCTTCCACGTCTTGTTATCTCTGGTGGCTCTTCACAAGCTTTCTCCAGTTACTCCACCCAAACCCCGCTCTGCGATCAACTTGCTCAGGTCCTTCAAATATGTTATCCGCTGCTTTCCCCTGTCTCTTTTTTCCTCTGTCTGGCCTGTTAGTATCAGGTTCTCCAAGCCCTCATTGCATGTCCCAGGAACTTCAGCTTTCTTTTCTTGATGCTCAATATTAATTTCCTTTTCGTTTCCATCCTTTCTAAAACCTCATCATTGCTCCCATGCTCGATCCATGATATTCGCAGCATCCTTCTGTAGAACCCCATTTTAGTTGCTTCAAGTTTTTCCTTCATCTTTGATGATATTGTTCAGCATTCACTACCATATTGAAGGGCAGACATCACATAGCAATCCAGTACTCTCTTCTTTGTTTCTAGATAAATTTTCCTGTTTCTTAATACACTGCTCAGCTTCTGAAATGCGTCCTTGGCCATTCCAATTCGCCTTCGGATCCCTGCGTTGCACTTTTCGTCTCCTGTTCGGCCACTTCCAAAGAACTTAAATTTTTGTACTTGCTTGATTTTAGTATCCCCAATATGTAATTGAATACTGCTGCCATATCTGGTCGGGTGCCCCTGCTATTCTCCACGGGCTTCTCGATAAGGTTCAGAGGAGGGTCTGTTATGTGATAGATACCGACTTGGCAGACCACCTGCAGTCTCTCTCCCACCGGCGCGACGTGGCTTCCCTGTGTCTCTTCTATAAATACTTTCACGGCTTCTACTCCGATGAACTTAGATCACTGGTGCCCCCTAAATACGAATTTGCACGAGATACTAGATTAGCAACTAGATCCCACACTTTTACAGTGAAACCGATAAAATGCAACCGCAACTTCTACTCCAACAGTTTCTTTCCTCGCACTTCCCGACTGTGGAATTCCCTTCCACACGATTGCTTCCCCGACGGCTACAATCTCCAGGAGTTTAAATGTGAGGCCAATAGACAGCTCCTAACACACTAACCTGCTCCCATTCTATCAAACACTCTTCCCATCTGTCCAACCCTCATCCTCGGTATCCTTACTCATCTGTCACCTTCCTCCTGACATTCCCTATGTCTAACCACTGCTTCTCTTTACCTTCCCCTATGTAGCCCCATGCGCATTAGTGGCAGTGGAATGCCTTGCTTGGGGTGAGATGATTAAAAAAAAATGTAATTGGAATTTTGTGCTCTTCTGTTTCTTGATGACCTTACATTCGGTTTTCTTGTAGTTTATTTGTAGTCCTTTATTTCGACTTTCTTCATCTACTTTTTAGGAGATTTTGTAGTTTTCTTTCCGTGTCGGCTATCAGTACTGTATCATCTGTGTTTGTTATGTTGTTCAGATTGTGACAGCCAATGACGAATCCTCGCATAACATCTAAGGTCCTAATAGTTTCACTGTTCAGTTGAAGAGATCCGGTGAAAAGACCCATCCTTGTCTTACGCCCCTTTCTATCTTTGTATATCTGCTGAATTCGTTTCCTGTCCGTAAACAGACAGTTTGCTGCCAGTAAATTTTTTTTAATTACGCTGATGTTGTGAAATATGTCGAGGTTGCTAAGAATTTCTATCTATTCTTACTAATCCGACGCCAATATATCCCTACGCCGAAACAAAAATTGCCGCCGAATTGGCAACGTTGAATGGGCTACTCCGAAACGTCCCATTTCTTATATATATATATATATATATATATATATATATATATATATATATATATACGTTTGTTTAAGGACCACAAACCAAACCTCCAAAACAAATTACAAACTAGAATGATTAATCCTACCAAAAGTGACTTAGGCATAATTTCTAGGGAGATTCTAAAAAACCTAATAGAGAAGTTGCTATTGAATTAAACAACCAAACCTTTGGAAAAGTTCTTCGGATATTATATACTGGTTTAATAACATCAATAACAAATCTAAGTCCACCTTCCTTAAATTCGATATTGTTGACTTCTATTCATCTATATCAAAGGGCCTTCTTGAAAGTTGCTTAAATGTTGCTAAAACTTACGTGGACATTTCGGATAGGGACTACAAGATTATCTTAGCGGCTAGAAAATCCATTATCACCTTTAATAATTCCACATGGACGAAAGGGCCAAAGGATAGTTTTGATGTTCCTATGGGAGCGTATGATTCAGCCCAGGTAGCAGATCTTGTGGGTATTTATATTTTAGATGTTCTAAGTAGGTTTTTAGACCCAAAACAAATAGGCCTATATCGGGATGATGGATTAATATTTATCTCTAATTCCAATGGGCCCATACAAATAGAAGACACAACAAAGTAATTAGAGCCCTAAATTACCTCGGTTTTAAGGTTGAAGTTACTTCTAATCTGAAAATTGTAAACTATCTAGATATCACCCTTAATTTAAATGATGGATCCTACCATCCTTTTCTCAAAGAAAATAATCCCCCCACTTATATTAATATTTTATCCAACCACCCCCAAAATATTATAAAACAGATACCCAATATAGTGAATAATTTGTGGTACAGTGGATATCGGCTCGGAACGAGAAACCGGGGAGCCGAGTTCGAATTCCTAGTTGAATCCATTGCATTCACTTACGCGCAAATACCCTTGGGAAAGGTATTAATCCGTCTCTTCCTTCCAGTTATGGGTTAAATAGCATAACAGACTGGGTTCTATAGTCTTGGTCGGCAACCAGTCTACCGCAGAAAGCAATGGCAACCTACTGCGGGATAATCTTCTGCCCAGTCAGTCATGTCTCTTTCGAGACATGATCGCCCAAGCGTGTATCACGAATGGCACTTAACTGACTGATCATCCAACATCCAACATTAAAACTTTCAACGCAAATAAGGCCCTTCAAAAAGCGGATATAAAAACACATTAACATATAATAAATCTACAATAGACCCCGAATCATCCAAAACTAAAAATAAAAGAAACTGTAGAAAAAGAATGATATTTTGGTTTAACCCCCCTTATTGTAAACTAACTAAAATCAATATTGGTAAATATTTTCTCTAATTAATAGACAAAAATTTTAATATCAGTAATCCTTTACGGAAAATTTTTAATAGATACACCCTTAAAATCAGCTATTCTTGTACCCCTAGTATAGACAACCTCATTAATTCCCATAATAGAAATATTCTAATGAACTAACGCAATCCTGATTCTGGATCCGGAATTTTAAACGAATGCAGCTGTAGCTCTGTGGACGCCTGCCCAGTGGAGGGCAAATGCAAATCCACCCAGGTGATTTATGAAGCCCGCATTTCTCTATCAAACAATAAAAATAACTACCGAACCTATATTGGTATGTCCGCTGGACCTTTTAAGCAGAGACTTTATAACCACATGTATTCTTTTTCGAACCCGTGTCAAAGTACCAGACAGCTCTTTCACGGATATCCTGGAAAATGAAAGAGGAAGGGCTGGATTCTGAAATTAGCTGGAAACTAATAGGTTCAGCCCGTATTCCGAGGAATTTTCGTGATAGGTGCTGTCTGTGTTTACTAGAAAAAGATGTTAATATTGAAGTATCCTCACCAGCACCTGCTCCTGAATCTTAGAAGGGAATTTATTAGTAAGTGCCGCCATAATGCTAATTTTTGAATACTTAATTTTTGAATACTTAATTTTTATATTTTAGGATATAAATATAAATTTAACGTTTTTTTGATAAATTATTTTGTTTTTAATTTTAAGTTTAAAAAGTAATTTTTTTTTTTTTTTTATAAGCGTTTCACCCCGAGCAAGGCATGTCACTGCCACAACTGTGCAGGGGGCTACGTACAGTGGAGAAAGGCTGATTAAATATAGGAAATGACAGAGGGTAGGTGATAGGCGGGTGTGGATACCGAGAATGAGGGTTGGGTAGATGAGAGTGTTGTGAGAATAGTTGGGAGTTAGTGTGATAGGAGGTGTCTATTGACCCTACATTTAAACACCTGGAGATTGTAACTGTCGGGAAAGCAGACTTGTGGAAGGGAGTTCCACAGGCGGGAAGCGCGAGAAAAGAAGCTGTTGGAGTAGAATTTACGGTACCCTTTTACCTTCCTCTCCCAGTCTCCTTTAATTGTCTATCTTTATAAAATATGGATTCCTTTTACTAAACCCCTTTCTCCTTTGCTAGCATATATCTGTTTATTAATTTGTTAAATTTATAATTTTCTTTAATTGTTATCTAGTTCGTCTATACCTAAAAATATCTTTAATTAGATAAACTTAATTAAATTTTTTATAAATCGTAATTTTAATTTTATTTTATTTTATTTAACCTATTTTATTTATCATTTTCCCCTAAATATACCCTTTCAAATAAGTCCAAATCTCTAACCCTTTTAAACATTTAAAGTCAAATGTATTGGACACACATGAGCGTTTTCTATTTGATATCTGATATTCCCTCCTTTTCTTTCTTTCCATTTTTCCCCCTTCCTTAATTTTTTTTTTCTCTATACACCCTTTTTATATTCCGCCACTTCTCTTTCGATTCTGTTTTGTTTAACCCAATTCCCAATTTAACGACCGCCCATTTCCTTAAGTCTTTTCGTCTATTAAGCTAGATATACCAATTAAACATCTCTTCACTTACAAAGTAAAAACCAAAAATAGACTGACTTTTAAAAGAATTTGTTGTGATGTATATTTCTCAAATCTTAACCGTTATTTGTTTTTGTCCCCTTCTTAATCCTGATTTTCTTCATTTTTAAACGGACCCATGTTGCTGAGGAAACGTGAATTCTCTCTTAGGGATTTCATGTTGAAATGTTCATTCAACATTTTTGAATTTTGAAGCATTACTTTAATATATATATATATATATATATACATATATATATATATATATAAAGAGAGTCTATGTTCAGGGTTTTAAACTGATAATCATTTTGTAATACAAAATATATATCTGTTTGAAAGCTAAATATGGAGTTAAGGAATGCTGGTCTTCAACTGATTTAAAATAACGTAACTACCCACAGTCGCTTTACCCAAGCAAGTTATACAATATTCCTTGCACCAAAATGGGATTTAAAAGTGATACGCATAAAAAAAATTATATATATATTAAATTATGACTGAACAAAATATGCCGCTTTCTTTTCTGGGCTTTCCATTCAAGATGAGAGTGATCATGGGTCTCCACGACGTCCTTTCTCGCGTAGCTCTGATATATTTCTGACTATGATTTTTGGAATTTCCCTTGAATTTCAGTGAGTCTGTTAGCAAATTATTGCGTACAAACTCAACATCTATTTTACGGTGGCAGTTGTACAGATGCACCAAATATATATCGAGAAGGCACATCCCGAATGTGGGTCATTGGTTGTGAAAGAATTTTTTGCCATCTTCCTTGTGGCAAATGAAAGGGTCTGTGCAAAAATGCAGAAGGTCAGCACAGGGTGATGGGGTGAGGACAAAGGCCGAGACATCGAGAAAAGTTGAAAGAGGGTTAAAGTACGTGGGGAACGCGAAATAGACGGGAGAATGAGTCAAGAGAGGAGATTAAAATAGGTGAGTCAAAGAGAAAAGAAAAAAAAACGAGAGTGCGTAGCATACTGTCATAGGTAGGTAGGTAGATAGACAGATAGAAAGAGAATGAGATAGATAGATAGATAGATAGATATATAGATAGATAGATAGATAGATAGATAGATAGATAAGAACAGGCTGCAATAGATAAAGGAGGAGATAGATAGCAAAATAGCGAGATAGCTACGTTGATAGGTAGATGAGAACAGACTTTGATAGATAAACAAATAAGAACACACGAACATAAGTACATATATATATATATATATATATATATAGATAGATAGATAGATAGATAGATAGATGAAAGATAGATGAAAGATAGATAGATAAAAAGTGACTGTGATAGATAAATGAGAAAATAGATAGATAGATAGATAGATAGATCCGAACATACTTAGATAGATAGATAGATAGATAGATAGATAGATTTGAACAAAATGAGATAAATAATTAGATGAAAGATAGATAGATAAAAAGAGACTGTGATAGATAAATGAGAAAATAGATAGATAGATAGATAATAGATAGATAGATAGATAGATAGATAGATAGATCCGAACATACTTAGATAGATAGATAGATAGATAGATAGATAGATAGATAGATAGATCCGAACATACTTAGATAGACAGACAGACAGATAGATAGCTAGATAGCTAGATAGATAGATTTGAACAAAATGAGATAGATAGATAGATAGATAGATAGATAGATAGATAGATAGATTACTGTCCATAAACAATATCTATCATTGTTGAGTTTTATTGATCAGGTTTTGTTTGCTTGCTTTTTTGTTTTTTTTTAATTTTTTATTATGCATTTATTCTTTCTTTCTTTGTTGATTGTTATTGTTCAGACTTTATTTCTTATCTCTCGTTTTTCTATCTATCTATCTATCTATCTATCTATCTATCTATCTATCTATCTATCTATCTCAGGCTGTTCACATCTATCTATCTATCTATCTATCTATCTATCTATCTATCTATCAGGCTCATCTCTTTATTAATAACTTTATATTTTCTCGATATATAAATAAAAATACTTACAGAAATGTAAAGAAGTCTGTACTGAAAGATGTCAGCGTTTTTCATGCGCAGTTCGAATAACTACCGTTTTCTACTGCGCATATATAAACAAACAGTAGGCATTTGGATGCCGTACTCATTTTGATAAAGGGAAACATTTAATAACATTAGACGTTGCAAAAGACAAAGCAATGCTGTAAATATTTCAGTAATGACGTCAAAATATTTATACATGGTTAACATCAGTTCAAGATCATGAGAAAATTACTAGGTACTTTTTGTTTTCTTTTCATTCGGATGTATTAGATAATGCCTCACTTCTTTTACAAATAGGATTTTGTTTTTAACTAATCAGAAGCAAGATAAAAAAATAATCCGATCTTTTGTTCTTTTTTTTTAATCATATCAGCCCAAGCAAGGCGGTAGCGCCACTGACGCGCAGGGGGCTACGTAAGACTGCAAAGTTTGGAAAAGAGAAAGCCGGAAACCACATCCTAAACAGGGAACAAGGATGAGCCTCTTCACCTGTTCAATAGACTTGGGTGGACTGTGGACCGTGCGATAGTTTAGTCTATCTACTCCAACTGAAAAAAGAAAGAAAAAAGAAAAAAAGAAAAAAGAAAAGAGTGAAAAGATTGGAAAAGAGAAAGCCGGAAACCACATCCTAAACAAGGAACAAGGGATGAGCCTCTTCACCTGTTCAATAGACTTGGGTGGAGTAAACACCGCGATATATATATATATATATATATATATATATATATATATATATATATATTAATACAGGTTTCGTTGAATAATATAGACAAGTTTTGACTATTTATTTTGTGTAGGATCCGTTCGTATCGTAAGCGAGTTGGTAGTATGGCCAATGTAGATATTATTTAGTTTGTTAGAGATACATTCTCGAAAGGGACATTTGAATTAATAAACTACATTGTTTTTTTGCAAATCGCTAACGGTTGGGGAGGAGTCGTTGTGGACGAATTGGATGTAGTGGATTTAGCCTAATATATGATAAACTTAATTGTTTTGTTAGGGTCTGTCGGAGAAATATTAGTGTTTTTTTTCTTGTTTTTTTTTAATCATATCACCACGAGCAAGGCGGCAACGCCACTGATGTGCAGGGGGCTACGTAAGAGTGAAAAGATTGGAAAAGAGAAAGCCGAAAACCATATCCTAAACAGGGAACAAGGGATGAGCCTCTACACCTGTTCAATAGACATGGGTGGAGTGTGAACCGGGCTGTGGGTGGAGTGTGAACCGGGCGATGTTTATGAGTTTTTTAGGATATGTTCGTCTGGTTGGTAGTTGGAGTGCATCTGTCTATGATATAATAGAGTAATATGTTTGGGATTGGTTGTGCTAGTGTATATATATATATATATCAGCTCGACTCCAGCCACTTTCTCGTCGGCGGGATGTGGCTTCCGTCTGTCACTTCTACAAATAATTTCACGGCTTCTTCTCCGAAGAACATAGGTCACTGGTGGCCCCTACGCAAGAATTTACTTGAGCAACAAACATGGCATCAAGGTCCCACCCTTTGGGCGATCATGTCTCGAAAGAGACATGATCTCCCAAAGCGTGTATCACGCATGGCACTTAACTTCAGTTGGAGTAGATAGACCAGTTGGAGTAGATAGATTAAACTATCGCCCGGTTCACACTCCACCCACGTCTATTGTACAGGTGTAGAGGCTCATCTCTTGTTCCCTGTTTAGGATGTGGTTTCCGGTTTTCTCTTTTCCAAATCTTTTCAATCCTACATAGCCCCCTGCACATCAGTGGTGTTACCGCCTTGCTCAGGGTGATATGATTAAAAAAACAAAACTGAACTGATCCATATCGATGTTGTTAATTACAATCTGACTTCAAAAACACCTACCCCCCAAGTTTATAGACAAAACATACAGATGCATGCTGGGTTTTCTTCGAACCAATAAGATCGTCCACTTCTTGGTCTCATCCGCCATATTTCTAATCTTTCTCGTCCTGAAGTTAGAAATCTGCGATCAAATGTTTGTATCCTCTTTTGTGTCTAAATACTTTTAATTTATCTTATTAATGTTGTTTTACCCAATTTTATATTGAACACTAGCAACTAATCCATGGTCCTGGAGCTCAGACTCAGCCTAAAGAATATTTGAAATAATAAAATAATTGCGACAATTTACCAATCGCACTTAGTTTATATATATATATATATATATATACTAGCAGTATAGGCCGGCGTTGCTCGGATGTAATGAAAGCTTTAAACTAATCCATGGTCCTGGAGCTCATACTCTTTGGACGTTGGCACGAAAGACTAAAAAGCAATAGTTGTTTCCAGTTAAAGCGAAACCGTAGACCGACAGAAAAATGAATGGATGTCAAATTTGATTTCCTGGTATCAATATCAAATAAGACTTTTTTCGTCGTAAACTGAATTTTGAAGGCTAAATAAGTCATCTGAGTCAATGGTATCATGCCTGAGACAAAGAACTACAATTATACATATTTAGAGCCAAACCTGAAGCAAAAACTAAAATAAAAGGGCTGAAGAAAATACAGACAAACAGGCAGATACAGACACACACAAACATCATGCCTTTTATATATATTATCGATTTTCTGCACTATTGTAAGAACTGCAACCTTAAAACTTCTGAATATCGTTTCTTGTGCCTTTGTCTATGAGTGTATCAAATTTGATTAAAATCGGACCACTCCTTCTATAACCCGATTTTTTCGATTATCGATTTTCAATATTTATCGGGTGTACCTCAACACAAAACCTAGCTAAGAACACTCGCAGACGCTTATAGTACAACTGTGTAAATTTTCTAGAAAATCGGTTCAGCTGTTTCGGAGTTTATAGGTAACGGACACACACACACACACACACACACACACACACACACACACATAAAGTTTCATTTATAAATAAGTTTAGATATGTAAACGTTATTAATAGGATCCTCTTCGGATTCTTTAGCAAGCTTCTCTTATATATATATATATATATATCGCCAGCAATCTTTCATTTCAACAGGTTTGGTTAAAAACGACTGACAAAGATTTTTATTAATTTTTTAAATTTTTTCCAGGATTCTTATATGTTTCATTTTTGATAGCGATAAGGAGTGTAAAAAATGTTTTATAATTTTTATAATGTTCCAAGCGCTTTCAACCTCTTCACGGAACATTTTCAAGGGTGTTATTTTTCTGGTGTTGTTATATCCTCATATTTGACTGTAATGTAATTTCTTTATTATTATTATTATTATTATTATTATTATTATTATTATTATTATTATTATTATTATTATTATTATGCTATTTTTCATCATATTTCTATTTCTGCCATGGTCGCACTACCTACCAATCTGCGGGGAGACCTAAGGCAGGTAGTGGCGTGTTGTTATGGCTCCATTTCATGTTTTTCTATCTTCCCTATCATCTCCAGCATTACATAGATAAAGTTTTCCTTAGTGTGTGGGCTGTACTTAACAAGACAATTTTTTGTATATCTCTTAACCTGGGGTTCCCAAGGATTCTTTCAATGTGTTGTTATGTTCCATTTTTATCATTCCAAGTGTACCCACTATCACTGGTACGATTCTTGTTTTCAATTTCCACATTTTTTTTATTTCAATTTCCAGGTTTTTATGTTTTGACAGTTGTTAGCATTCTTTGGTTGTTATGTTACAATCCGCTGGACAAGCCATATCAATTAATAGGCAAGTTTTTTCTTTCTGGTTTTTAACAATAATGTGCGGCCTATTTGTTTCAATTTTTTGTCTGTGTAGATGGTGTAATCCCCTAGAATGGTGACATCTTCTATTTCTGTAACCAGTGCTGGGTGATGTTCATACCAGTGTTTATTTACATATTTTCCATAGTGTTTGCATATTGTCCAATGTAAATATTGCCCCACTCTATCGTGACGATTTTTATATTCATTTGGGGCAAGTACAGAACATCCTGAGATTAGATGGTCTATTGTTTCTTGGTGTTTATCACAGAACCTGCATTTTGGATCCACATTATTATATATGATATTTGCCTGAAAGTTCCTAGTGAAAAGACTTTGGTCTTGCGCTGCAAGTATAGAGCCTTCAGTCTCAGACTTTAATCCAGATGCACGTAACCATCGATGAGTATTAACTTTATCACCATTGGATTTATTGGCACGTTCTGGATATTGGCCATGCAGAGGTTTGTCTTGCCACCGTTGTTTCCTCTCTTCAAGAGCTTTATCCTTGGCTTTCATTTTCATATTTCTGGCCGCAATTATAATTATTATTATTATTATTGTTATTGTCATTAGTATTATTTAATAATTATATTTTTTATTTTTAACAATATTAATATTTTTAAATAATAATAATAATAGTAATAATAGTGCAATAAAAAGATATTTATTAACTCATAATTTACAAGAACCCTTAAAAAAATTTTGATTAGAAACACAAAAATACTATTTAAATCCCAATATCAAAAGCACCTCGCCATAAGTGAGACACTATATATCAAAAGTTTTCTCCTACCATGAATCTTACACTATTTAACAGTGGAAATAGAGTTTTGAAAGATTAAAAAAAAAAAAAAAAGTTGCTCACGCTATGCCCAGCCGCGCACATCACGTGATAGCGAAAAAAAAAACTCTATTTTTTAAAAAACACTAAAACACAAAAAATTACATTCAGTCAAACATGAGGACACAGCAACACCAAAAACAACACAAATAAATAAATAAATAAATAAATAAATAAATAAATAATATCCTTCTAAATGGTCTGGAAGCGTTTGGAAGTTTCGAAATTTATGGAACGTTTTTACATTCCTTGTCTCCACTAAAAGATAAATATCCCTGAATACTGGAAAAATTGAATAAAAAAATAACTAAATCTTTTATGTCGGTCGCTTTTAACGAAACACACACACACACACACACACACACACACACACACACACACACACACACACACACACACATATATATAGGAAAAACTACGAAAAAGTTGCTAAAAGTTTTTTGACAGTATTTGTTTATTTCTATTATATATATATATATATATATATATATATATATATATATATATATCAGCATGCATTGTAGGTATAGAAGAATCCAAAGGGCTATCCTGTACATACAGTGGTAGGATATCTTTCTAAGAGAGCTCTAAACATATATGTATATAAATATATATATAGAGAAAATATAAGAAATTATTTAGGCAGACACGTTATTTAATGGTAAATCGGAAGTGTAGGCCTATTTAAGGTGAACCATCTTCAGCTTCCGTCTTTATTGTACAGAAGATTTTACACCAATGAAATTCACAAAGACCTAAAAACAGAATAAAAATAAAGATCGTACCCTTAAAAAAGAAAATTTAAGGAAAAATACATCATCACATCAGTTCGACGAATACACACACAAACATTCATGCAGAAGTTCTATATATACGCAACATATAATCAAAGAACACGCGTAGGAGCGGATGTCAAATTTACGTTCGTGTAAAATCTTTTGTAAAATAAAGACGGAAGCTGATGATGGTTCGCCTGAAACAGGCCTAAGCTTCCGATTTATCATGAAATAATATGTCTACCTTTATTTTTCTTATATATATATATATATATATATATATATGTGTGTGTGTGTGTGTGTGTGTGTGTATGTGTGTGTACGTGTGTGTGTGTGTGTTTAGGCAGCAAATATTCTTTTAGACATGTCAGATTAAATAAATTGCCAACATTGTGTATGCTTATTTTTAATAAAATACATTCATACTCAAAAAAAAAAAAAAAAAAAATTACAGTAATTTTTAGCCACATATTTTTGCGGTTATTTTTTGTTACCATAACTCACACCCCTGAAGATGATCTTGGAAAGAGGTTGAAAGAGGTTGAAAGTACTTCGGTACCTTGAGAAATGAATGATAATAACGTCATGAATATGGGAACAAAGATGAGAACAACTGTTCGAAAAATTCAAGTAATGTAAATTAGGTATTTTCTTTCAAATCACATATCCCTATCGCCTTGTCTCTCTGCCGCCCCTTTCTCTCTCTCTCTTTCTCTCTCTCTCTCTCTCTCTCTCTCTCTCTCTATATATATATATATATATATATATATATATATATATATATATAATGATTTGTTTGAATATTACTTTTGATCCATACTCGTATTTAAGTAGATATGCCGTTTATAATCAAACAGTATTATACATTCATTTTTACCGGCCTATTATATATATATTACGGAAATTAACGAAGATTAACGAAACTGGTTATAAACAAACCGACAATTTGAAATGATTTGTTTGAATATTACTTTTGATCGATACACGTATTTAAGTAGATATTCTGTTTACAATCAAACTATTAATATATTTATTTCTACCGGCCTAATTATATATATATTACGAAAATTAACGAAGATTAACGAAACTTGGTTATAAACAACCGACAAGACAATTTGAAATAATTTGTTTCAATATTATTTTTAATCGATACTCGTATTTAAGTAGATATTCTGTTATAATCAAACAGTATTACACATTTATTTTTACCGGCCTGATTATTTACGATAATTTTTTTTATTACGAAAACGTGTGTCATTCAGCAGGATTCGAACATGCGGCCCCTGTCCATATAGGAGAAGTTACCATGTGATCAGGCGCGTCTTAGACCTCTCGAGCACAAATGATGATCAGTCTAAAAGAACACAAACTAAGCCTCTTACACAATTTTCGAATTAATATGATTATCGATCAAAAATAATGTTCAAACAAATCAATTCAAATTGTCGGTTGCTGACAACCAGTTTCGTTAATATATATATATTTATATATATATATATATATATACAACGTAGAATATTTGGTGTTTTTGTCAGGTACATTCTAATAGAGATACACTCAAAAGAACTCAATTTTAAATTTTTTATTAAATTTAATAGAGTAATATAATTTTGTACACGGCGGTAAAATTCCAGAATTGGATTTGTAAATAATCCGGGATAAGGTTGGCAAATAATCTGGGTGGATCCTAGTAATACCGTAAAAATTACTTCCCAACGCCTTCCTTTACCAAAGCTAACCTCTGGGCTTAGAATTTTTCACATTCCCTGTTTAGATGGGGTTGAAGAACGCATGTCTTAAAAGGACATGTTGAAAATGGCTATTTTCCCGCTAAGTTTTATCTGAATATATATATATATATATATATATATATATATATATATATATATATATATATATATATATCAGGTAGTCACTCAGCTGACTCTCTCTTGGGATATCTCAACTAGTTCATTTTCAGTACTGTCCCTGCATTAAAAGTTGAGATATTTTGCTTGTTGTGATTCATAATTAAAATTATAATTCATATATTTATTTTTCTTTCAATGTATTTCCTATAAACATATCCATTTTAATAAAAAAAAACTACGCGAAAATAAAAAAATACACAAAAATAAAAAAGTACGCGATAATAAAAAATTCACGAAAATAAAAAAAATACGCGAAAATAAAAAAATACGCGAAAATAAAAAATACGCGAAAATAAAAAATATACGCGAAAATAAAAAATACGCGAAAATAAAAAAATACGCGAAAACAAAAAAATACGCGAATATAAAAAAATACGCAAAATTAAAATAAAACAATACGCGAAAATAAAAAAGTAGTCAAAAATAATAAAATACACGAAATAAAAATACGTTTTAAAAATGGATAATCTTACTGATAAAAGTGACAAAAAATGAAAAGAAATTTAAATGAAAAATACATAAATAAAAATGAAAGAAAGAATAAAGAGTGGAGAAAGAATGAAAGAAAGAAAGAAGGAAAGAAAGAAAGAAAGGAAGAAAGAAAGAACATTTGAGGTGTAAGAAAAGACGAGAAAATGGAATTCAAATAAAGAAAGAGAAAGTATAAGAAAGAAAGAAGGAAAGACGAAAGAAAAAGAAAGAAAAAGAAAAAGAAAAAGAAATAAAGAAATAAAAAAGAAAGAAAGAAAACAAAGAAAGAAAAAAAGAAAGAAATTAAAAAAGAAAGAGAGAAAAAGAGAAATGAAAGAAGGAAAGAAAGATAGAAAAAAAGAAAGAGAAGGGAAAGAAAGAAAGAAGATTTGAGGTGTAAGAAAAGACGAAAAAATGGAATTCAAATGAAGAAAGAGAAAGTATAAGAAAGAAAGAAAGACGAAAGAAAAAGAAAGAAAAAGAAAAATAAAGAAAAAGAAAAAAGAAAAATAAAGAAAGAAAGAAAGAAAGAAAAAGAAAGAAAGAAAGAAAAAGAATGAAATAAAGAAAGAAAGAAAAATAAAAATGAAAGAAGGAAAGAAAGATAGAAAAAAGAAAGAAAAAGGAAAGAAAGAAAGAAAGTAAGAAAAAGAAAGAAAGAAAAAGAAAGAAAGAAAGAAAGGAAAAAGAAAGAAATAAAGAAAGAGAGAAAAAGAAAATGAAAGAAGGAAAGAAAGATAGAAAAAAAGAAAGAAAAAGGAAAGAAAGAAGGTAAGAAAAATAAAGAAAGAAAGAAAAAAGAAAGAAATAAAGAAAGAAAGAGAGAAAAAGAGAAATGAAAGAAGGAAAGAAAGATAGAAAAAAGAAATAAAAAGGAAAGAAAGAAAGAAAGTAAAAAAAGAAAGAAAGAAAAAGAAAGAAAGAAAGAAAGAAAGAGAGAGAGAGAAAAAGAAAAATGTAAGAAGGAAAGAAAGATAGAAAAAAAGAAAGAAAAAGGAAAGAAAGAAGGTAAGAAAAATAAAGAAAGAAAGAAAAAAGAAAGAAATAAAGAAAGAAAGAGAGAAAAAGAGAAATGAAAGAAGGAAAGAAAGATAGAAAAAAGAAATAAAAAGGAAAGAAAGAAAGTAAAAAAAGAAAGAAAGAAAAAGAAAGAAAGAAAGAAAGAGAGAGAGAGAGAAAAAGAAAATGTAAGAAGGAAAGAAAGATAGAAAAAAAGAAAGAAAAAGGAAAGAAAGAAAGTAAGAAAAATAAAGAAAGAAAGAAAAAAGAAAGAAATAAAGAAAGAAAGAGAGAAAAAGAGAAATGAAAGAAGGAAAGAAAGATAGAAAAAAGAAATAAAAAGGAAAGAAAGAAAGAAAGTAAAAAAAGAAAGAAAGAAAAAGAAAGAAAGAGAGAGAGAGAGAAAAAGAGAAATGAAAGAAGGAAAGAAAGACAGAAAAAAGAAACAGAAAGAAAGAAATAAAGAAAGAAGGAAAAAGAAAGAAAGAAAGAAAGAAAAAGAAAGAAAAAAGAAAGAAAGAAAGAGATAAAAAGAGAAATGAAAGAAGGAAAGAAAGATAGAAGAATGAAAGAAAAAGGAAAGAAAGAAAGAAATAAAGAAAGTAAGAAATAAAGAAAGAGAGAAAGTGAAGTTTTTCGAAGTATTAAAATGATGTGAATAGCGAATTCAAAGTAAGAAAGAATGAACTGAAACGAAGGGAAACGCAAGTAAATTCAAAGATAAAAAGAAAGAAAGGAAGGAAAAAACGAAAGAAGAAAGAAAGATGTACAAAGAAAGAAGAAAAAATAAGAAAGTACAAAGAAAGATAGAGAACAACACAAAGTAAAGAAAGAAAGGAAGGAAAAAACGAAAAAAGAAAGAAAGATGTACAAAGAAAGAAGAAAAAATAAGAAAGTACAAAGAAAGAGAGAGAAAAGACTTAAAGAAAAAAAGAAAGAAAAACGAAAGAAAGGTCGAAAGAAAGAAAAAAATACAGACAATGTAAAAACAATGAAAGGGGGTTTGAGAAACAAGTACAGATTAAGAGAGAGTAATAAATAAAAAAAAGATTTCATATATAACAGAAAACAAAGAAAGCAAGAATATAAAATGTGAAAAGCAAGAAAAGGGCGAGAAAAGCGAATTCAGTTAAAGGAAAAGAAAATATAAGAGAGAAAAAAACAAAAAATAGAAAGTAAAAAGAAAGAAAAAAGAGAGAAAGAGAAGATTAAAAAAAAGGATAGAAATGTGAAAGAAAAACGAGACAAAATTCAAAGAAAGAAAGCAAGAATGGGGGTAGGAATTTGTAAGCAAGAACTTAGAAGTGGGAAGAAAATTGCTTTGAAGTCTCAAGTAAAGAAACCTTGAAGAATCGGAATTATTTTGGAAACTATTCTTATTGACAGCATTTGGTCTTTGATTCTTCACAATCAAAGAATATTTATCGGGCGCTGACATCACACTTAATGAGTCCTTTTGTAGCCTCGAGCCTCGAGAAACGAACCCCAAACCGCGCGCCCAAAAGTCGACCGGTGGCACGCACCTCGTCCATTTTCGGGTTTTGTCGGCAGCCATTTAAGAGCAATCCGGCGGGAAAGTGTATAGCAATAATGGCGACACACTTTTAACGGACGAAAAAAAAAAAAAAAATATGTCAACAATATAGGGAAATAAAAGAAGGAATAATATTAAGTTGTTGGAACGAGGTAAAAAGGGGGATCGCTAAGATAATCATGGTGGTGGTTGGGGGGGTGGGGTGAAAAATTGTTGAGAATGATTGAGAGAAAGCGAAAGAGAGAGGGTGGGAGGAAATGAGAGAGTGACAGAGACGCAGGAAGAAGAGGGAGAGAGGATTATGAAGCTCTCGAAGTGGTGAGGATAATATACAAAAACCGTAATCAAAAACAATAGACTGGGGGGAGGGGTATGAAAAAGAAAAATGGCCAAGAGTAAAAGAAAAAAAAAAAGGATGAAAGGAAATCGGATAAAACGAAATGAGGGCGAAGGGATTCCGTAATTTAAATCAGAAACGAAACTAAAGAAACGACCAAAGGAAGAATGTCAGAAAAACTACGAAAGGAAAGTTCAATATAGAAACTGAGTATAACCCGGATATAAGAGGACCTGATACAAGATAAACCCGGATATAAGATATACTTTGTCTGGTCCCAAATTAGAGCCTGTGGTGATGTACAGTATAACCTGGATATAAGGGAACCGGATATAATATAAACCCGGATATAAGAGATACTTTGTCTGGTCCCAGTCTCAGCCATGATACCATTTACTCAGAGGACTTATTTAGCCTTCAAAATTCAGTTTACGACCAAAAAAACTTATTTGATATCGATACCAGGAAATCAAAATTTGACTTACATCCATTCATTTTTATTTCAGTCTACGGTTTCGCTTTAACTGGAAACAACTATTGCTTTTTAATCTTTCGTGCCAACATCCAAAGAGTCTGAGCTCCAAGACCATGGATTAGTTTTAAAGCTTTCATTACACTCGAGAAACGCCGGGCTGTTGTGCTAGTATTAATACAGAATTTAATATAAAAAGTAAACCAATCACCAAAATTACCTTAAATAACATAGTCTGCTAATTTATTTTTAAATTATTATTTAGAGAAATGGGTTGGACTTGGAGGAGACTACCACCACCTTTAAATTTGTTGTTTTTCATTTTTTTTTTAATGTTTTTAGTGTAATCTTACAGATTAAAACCTAAAATTTCCGATTGACAAAAAAAAATTTGTAAAAATTTCAACACTTAAACAATTTAGGGTGTGGGACGGGGGCTCAGTTTTTCGTACAACCTTGTAGTAAATCGATCCTGTGCAATTAACTTTTTTGCTTGCGCGTATTCAACAACTGAATCCTTTTCGAAATTTTTGAATAAAGCCATTCTTGGAGTTTCCGAGGAAGATGCCATCGAAAGAACTAAAGAAAACTTGAAAAAGACAAACACAAGGGCAACAACTGGTCCAAAAAATAAAACAAAACAAAGCGACCCCGACTCGAGTGGTTCCAAAATGAAGGATCGATTTACTATAACGTTGTATGAGAAAGTGAGCCTCATCTAAAATTGTTTAAATATTGAAACTTTTTCAATTTTTTTTTTTTGATAATCGGAAACTTTATGTAATAATCGATAAGTCAGTCACTCAGTTAAGTGCCATACGTGATACACGCTTGGACGATCATGTCTCGAAAGAGACATGACTGACTGGGCAGAAGATTATCCCACAGTAGGTTGCTATTACTTTCTGCGGTAGACTGGTTGCCGACCAAGGCTATGGAACCCAATCTGTCCTGTTATTTGACTCATACCTAGAGGTGAAAGAAATGTATTATATTATTATGTAGTAATTAATGGGGGATCGGTTTCCTATTGTTATGAAGTAATAAACTGATCCCCCACTTTATGCCCAGTAGAAGCCTTAATCATTATTCCAACTATTATATTCAGTCAGTCAGTTAAAGTGCCATACGTGATACACGCTTGGGCGATCATGTCTCGAAAGAGACATGACTGACTGGGCAGAAGATTATCCCGCAGTAGGTTGCCATTGCTTTCTGCGGTAGACTGGTTGCCGACCAAGGCTATAGAACCCAGTCTGTCCTATTATTTAACCTATAATATATATAGATGAATTGTATTATTAAGTAGTATTTAGTGGGGGATCAGTTTATTACTCCATAACAATGGAAAACCGATCCTCCATTTTATACCCAGTAGAAGATTTAATCATAGTTCCAACTATTATATTCAGTCAGTCAGTTAAGTGCCATACGTGATACACGCTTTGGGCGATCATGTCTCGAAAGAGACGTGACAGACTGGGCAGAAGATTTTCTATCCTGCTCTTTAAACTATAGCTGAATGGAAGAAGAGATGTATTGTATTAATCAGTAGTAATAAGTGGGGGATCAATTTATTACTTCATAACAATGGAAAACCGGTCCCCCACTTTATGCCCAGTAGAAGACTTAATCATGTTTCCAACTATTATATTCAGTCAGTCAGTTAAAGTGCCATACGTGATACACGCTTGGGCGATCATGTCTTGAAAGAGACATGACTGACTGGGCAAAAGATTTTCTATCCTGCTCTTTAAACTATAGCTGAATGGAAGAAGAGATGTATTGTATTAATCAGTAGTAATAAGTGGGGGATCAATTTATTACTTCATAACAATGGAAAACCGGTCCTCCACTTTATGCCCAGTAGCAGACTTAATCATGTTTCCAACTATTATATTCAGTCAGTCAGTTAAAGTGCCATACGTGATACACGCTTGGGCGATCATGTCTCGAAAGAGACATAACTGACTGGGCAGAAGATTATCCCACAGTAGGTTGCTATTACTTTCTGCGGTAGACTGGTTGCCGACCAAGGCTACAAAACCCTATCGGTCCTGTTATTTGACTCATTGCTAAAAGGGAAGGAAATATATTATATTATTAAGTAGTAATTAGTGGGGGATCAGTTTATTATTTCATAACAATAGAAAACCGATCCCCCACTTTATGGCCAGTAGAAGTCGTAATCATGTTTCCAATTATAATATTCAATCAGTTAAGTGCCATATGTGATGCACGCTTGGGCGATCATATCTCGAAAGAGACATGACTGACTGGGCAGAAGATTATCCTACAGTAGGTTGCTATTACTTTCTGCGGTAGACTGGTTGCCGACCAAGGCTATAGAACCCAATCTGTCCTGCTATTTAACCCATAACTGGAAGGAAGAGACAGATTAATACTTTTCCCAAGGGTATTTGCGCGTATGAAAAAAAATAATGAAAAACAGCAAATTTAAAGGTGGGCGTTAGTCTCCTTCAGGACCGCCAGAAATGGTTGTAAGATGGGGATATCGTGAGTTAAGAAAATCTGTGCGTTGTGGTACAGTGGATATCGGCTCGGAACGAGAAACCGGGGAGCCGGGTTCGAATTCCAGTTGAATTCATTGTATTCACTTACGCGCAAATACCCTTGGGAAAGGTATTAATCCGTCTCTTCCTTCCAGTTATGGATTAAATAGCAGGACAGATTGGGTTCTATAGCCTTGGTCGGCAACCAGTCTACCGCAGAAAGCAATGGCAACCTACTGCGGGATAATTTCCTGCCCAGTCAGTCATGTCTCTTTCGAGACATGATCGCCCAAGCGTGTATCACGTATGGCACTTTAACTGACTGATATCCCCATCTCACGAGTATTTGGTTAATTAAGACGAGAACAAATCCTCGACTTACGAACATTTTCCTAAAGACAAGCCAAATTCATGTCTTATGAACATTTGGTTAGTTGACGAGTCAAATCCACGTTTTTAGTTAAGACGCGTCTCCATCTTACGAATATTTGTCGAGTTAAGATGACATATCCCTGTCTTACGAATATTTGACTAGTAAAGCCAAATTTTTTTTTCAGTCATATCACTCCAAGCAAGGCGGTAACGCCACTGATGTGCAGGGGGCTACATAAGAGTGAGAAGACTAGAAAAGAGAAAACCGGAAACCGCATCCTAAGCAGGAAACAAGGCCCGTTTTACGAACATTTAGCTACATAAGACGACACATACCAGTCTAGTGCAAAACAGACAGGAGCCCGACGCTACCTTAAGCAGGGTCTATGGAAAATTTTTGCCCGAGCATACAGGCTCGGAGTTTCTACATTAAAAATCGGTCTTTTGCCACATCCAGCCTCAACGGGGAGGTTCCTGATAAATACCTAATCTAGGAGAAAGATAAGTTTGAATTCATCCTTAGTGATTAGCTCCTTGAATGGTGAGGAGGGCAAGTGGAACCCCCTGCAGCACAAAAATAACAGCTTTTAAAGGGCTAATAAACTTCTCGGAGTCAATGTAAACGATTATGGATTAAATACGCTCACCAATTAGTAAAGACGGGTGCGTATGGCTAAACCCTAATCATTGAGAGAATCCACCAACATAAGGATTTGGATTTTAATTACAAAGACATATTTCTTTTTCTTCCTCTGTATTCCGTGTCCCTTCAAAACATGTATGCTTATGGCTCTCCACAATTTCCTTTCATTTGTGGATCTTAATAGCTTTTGTCCTTTGGCTGTTTCTTCTAATGCCTGTTCTACAATTCATTTACAGAATCTTGTTAAATAGTTTACTTACTACATTATTTTATCTGTCATGCTTGTAATATTTCCTGTAAGTGACAAATTTTCTAACACTTCTTTCCTCATAATGTGCCGTAGAGTTTAAGTTTTAGGTTTTGTTACGCCATATCAACCCCTGTGGGTTATTTAATGCTAAAAAGGTGGGATTTAGGGTATTTTTTAATGTTCGGTTAAATAACAGTTCAGTACTCTTTTCTTTGTTTCTCTTGCTTCAAGTCTCTTCTTCATCTGCGAGGAGATTGTCCCGCATTCCCTGCTATATATGAGGACTGATATTACATGACAGTTCAGTACTCTTTTCTTTGTTTCTCTTGCTTCAAGTCTCTTCTTCATCTGTGAGGAGATTGTCCCGCATTCCCTGCTATATATGAGAACTGATATTACATGACAGTTCAGTACTCTTTTCTTTGTTTCTCTTGATTCAAGTCTCTTCTTCATCTGTGAGAATATTGTCCAGCATTCACTGACATATATGAGGACTGATATTACATAAGATTTCAGTACTCTTTTCTTTGTTTCTCTTGATTCAAATCTCTTCTTCATCTGTGAGGAGATTGTCCAGCATTCACTGACATATATGAGGACTGATATTACATAAGAGTTCAGTACTCTTTTCTTTAATTCTCTTGCTTCAAGTCTCTTCTTCATCTGTGAGGAGATTGTCCAGCATTCACTTCCTTATGGAAAAACTCATATTACATAACCGTTCAGTATTATTTTCGTTGTTTCTCTTGCTTAAATATTTTTGTGTTCTTGTAGACAAAGAAAACAGGAAAATGTTTTTTTTCTACTTACGTCGAAGGTTCTCTCTTAACACTTTTGCGATGTGAAGTTGAAATGTTGCATTGATCCTGAAGTTTCTAGAATGTTGCGTTTATATCCTTGAAGTCGGGGTCACTATTGTAATATTTGTACCTTGTATGTTTTGGATAATAATTAAAAGATACAAAAATTAACCTGTTAAAACAAACTTTATTAAACTTCGTCTACATTCTTGTGTGAGTCCCTTGTAGCCGGCTGAAATGTCCGCTGGCGGGAGTAGCACGTGTGTCCGGTGTGAAATCTTTTGAGGAACTAAAAAAAAAACTGAACTGCTACTAGTTGTTGGTCTGTAGGGATGGGCCAGAGAGAGAAAAAAAGAGGGAGTAAGAGATGAAGGGTTTCCTGGGATAGTAGTTCATGATCTAGGTGGAAGCACCTGGAGAATATAAGAGAGAAGAAGTCAATGTTAATATGTTTAGGTATTATTATTTCTGACCTCTAGTAAGGGGTACTACAGATGACTGATAGTACATCACAGTTAAGTGCCCTTTTTTTCTTAACGTAAATTTACCATTTCTTAATACTTTACTCAGCTTTTGGAAAACATATTTGCCTATCCTAACGCACCTTTGGATTTTGCTGTCATAATTTTTAGTTTTCTGTTAAAACACTTCCTATAAATTTAAATATTTGTTCTTGCTTGATTTTGGCATTTTTAATTTGTGATTTTATTGTTTCTTTTTTGTTTTGTTTTGCTGACAACTATATATTTTAGCTTTTTTCAAAATGGAAATAACAGAAAACGGCGTCTATAGACAGTATCGAGTAGTGATAAAGAGAAGAATACGAGAAACATATTTTGAAAGAGGCATTGTGAAATTAGATATGGAAATAATCAATAAAAGACAGATTAAATGAAAGAGATGAAATAAACAAAGCAAAATTGTCGCTATTATAAAGCAAATAAAGAAAGAAAAAAATAACTATATCGTCTAACTGAAGCTCAACTTGTCACTGAGTTGATATCGTTAAAGTAGCTAATACAGTAGTGGTTGGGTAAGGACTAGAAAGGTGGTTTTTATGAAGGCAAATACCGCTTTCATTCTGGAGAGGCAGTGGTCGGGGAAAGCGAGAGGTGGGTGTGACCGTTATTGGAGTTCACTGGCCTCTGTTGCCAGCAGACTCAATCGCCGGGCCAAATGCGACTTGTTTCAAAAGAAAAGACAGGCAACGCGAAATTTCCAACGACATCAAAACCGCGCCGTATTGTCCCATTTGGCGCCAACTGAGAAACGGTCAAAGGAGATCAAGTATGCATTTTTCTCGTTATTTGATCCTTGCATTCGCGTCTTCTACACCGAAACACCCTTCCCCTCCCCTGCCCATGATTTGTCTCTTTATTTCCCTCACCTTTTTCTCTCTTTTCTAAGTACGGTTCCCAATTACTCTTTGTTTCTGTACACACCTTTTCTTCTTCACCACATTCTGCATTAATTATGTACACACTTGTTTATAAGAACATTGCTATAGTTTCACTTTCACTTTCACTTTCACCTTAACTCTCACTTAGACTCCTTTCTTTCAGTTTCACTTTCAAACACAAAATTAAACATTATGAATTATTGGAAAACGAATATCATCCATATTTTTTCATCCTTTGATCTTTATAATGCACCGAAGTGTTGTCGAAAGCGTTAGATTTCAAATGTTTGGATACTATTTGCAGTTATTCAGTACAGTGATATATTAAAGATAAGCGAGAAAAAAAAAAGAAGAAAATATTAATAAATCAGATATTGTATCAACTTATTCATGATTTTCCGTGTCTTACCGAAAATGTGACACAAATCCCAACTGATTTATTTCTTTAATAAAACGGTTATTCTACAAAGTTTTCTTGCAAGTTACTCATATGTATCAATAAAACATTATTATAATGAACATCATTTGTCATGGATACCCGATTAAAATAGACACCTAATTTTTTCTGTGATAAAAATATTGAATTTTAAAAAAGCGAAAATTTAAAGAAAGAATTGAAAATAAATATATATTATCTCGAAATTTTGACGAATGAATTGGGGTCGGTTCAAGTCAAAAAAAATTTTGACGCTAGTAGTTAAACTGACAGAGAGTGTACCATTGTCATATGCCTGCCTCGACGTTAACAATTTAGATGATTACACTTCGAATCGGGAATATTTACATTTCCACATGTATGGACAGATACGGGTTATCTCCCCTAGATCACGACAAATGGACAACGATAAAACAAAAATAAGAAAATGAGATCACTGTTCGATTGATATAATTGAACTGTAATCTTCCCAGGTCTGCTTCAATATCAACACTTGCGCTGACCAACAATTCAAGGATGAATGACAAGGCGAAATGATTTTCGATATAATGTTTTAATAAGTAACAAAGTATTAAAATAATATATATATATATATATATATATATATATATATATATATATATATATATATATATAAGTATGAATAAGAGGGTCCAATGACCTGAACCTCAAAACTTATATTCGGATACCTAACTTAGTCGAAATAACAATTTACGACAAATATCAACAAATATGAATAAATACAGGCGAACACGAATGCAAGAGATTAATACAAAATAAAATGGGGAAAACCATATAATTATGAGCACATGTGGTATGATGTTTGTGGTAACATAGTATTCGTGGATTTGTATGCGTATTGTAACATGGGTCTAAGAATATAATAACTTATCTTTATGTCAGTTCCTTCTCTCTTATTTTACTGCCTTTTCTTTTCTTTCTTCCTCTTTCTTTATATAACATCGGACTCAAACACGGTCCACTTGAAATATATGTATTTGTGACTGTCTCTATTTTCTTTCAGTTGGCTGTCGTATTTTCAGCATACAATTTTTCTGAAACATCCACACTCTTCTTTATTTCTTTTTCCAAACCAGCGTCGTATTTACCATACTCAAACAATTCTGCGGTCTCTTTTCTTCAATATTTCTTCATTCACACGTTATCTTCTCTGCGTCGCTATCTTTCCTTCTTTTCTTGATAAACAACTCGGCTTCGTCTTCTTTTTGTTCTTTTAACAAATAAGAATCAGCATACAAATAACATTACAGTTTCTTCTCTTATCTTTTCTTCGTTTCTGTCTTTCCTTCTTTTTGTTTTAACGAATAAGAATTTATACGTTCGTTTTTCTTATCCGGATTTGCTTAAGATGAATTGGTCAAATTCCGCCCTTATCTCAAATGCGTTTTCCTTTTCATTCATAAGTTATCAACGATCAACAATCGCGACTTGCTAATCCAAGATCTGATCTGCAACTAATTTCCAGTCTCTGCTTTCCACGTGACTTGTATTTGGCGCGAATTCTAGCACCTGCTGCTTCACAACCTCATGTCTAGCCTCTGTCTATTTCCTGTCTAGACATTTGTTACTAAGGGTGTCTGGGTCAACCAACCTTGACCTGCTATCCCAAAACTGACTTTAGGTTCCCATGTGACCATCACCTTGTTACCACGCAGAGACTAATCTCTATATATGTGTGTAGGTATGTGTGACTATCTATATCCGTAACAACCATTAACGGCATTGGATCAAGTGAACGAGTAAGTAAAAAGGCTTTTAAAAATTGTTGCAATTGAAAAAATTAATCATTCAAAATTGGCAGTAACATCAGTTTATGCAAAGAAAAGATATTCGTGCTTGTGTTGATTTAACAACGGATTAAAAAGAAGTTTTTTTAGGGAGCCACAACAACCCATTACCAAGTCTAGCGGAAATTTTTGCGAATTTAAATAGTGGAATTTTTTTTCGAAGCTGGAATTTTAAAAGTGTGTTTACAAACGGGAATTTTTTAAATGTTTATTGGCAGACATGAGCAAGTGGCAGCACTGCAAAACATTGGCCTCACGAAGTAAACATTCTGTCATTTCAGTAACCATGGATCAAGACGAATATCGAAGCAAGTTATGGTTGTCAGATGGGGTCCATTTTCATCTCACAGGTTACGTGAATTAGCAGAACTACGGTTACTGGGCAGACATAAATCCTAAGGAAATTCATGAGCGCCCTTTACACACTAGTAAAGTGACAGTATGGTGCGCTGTTTCATTACATGGGATCATCGGAACTTATTTTTTTGAAAATGAACAGGGGATCTCAGACACTGTCACTGCGAATCGTTACGTGGAGACAACTGAATTAAACAATTTTTCACACGTTCAAGAAACCTAGGTTCAACAGGATGGAGAGACATCACACACTTCACGGCAATCATTGGAGACTGTGCAAGAATTGTTCGATAACTGATCTCAAGATTCGGTAATGGTCCATGGTAGCCCAGATCGCCAGATTTGTCCGTTTGTGATTTCTTTCTTGTGGGGCTATCTCAAACGTAAAGTGTACACTACTCGACCAAGAACTCCGGATGAATTAAAACAGAGAATTCAGGATGACATTCACAGTATCCCAACTGAGATGTTGCAGCGGTGAATGAGGAATATCAACAACAGATTTCAAGAATACATTCGTACAGGATCACGCCATCTACAGGACGTCATTTAAAAAAAAATGAAAATGCCGTCATGGTTTCTAAAATGGCATGATTTAAGGCTTCAATAACTTTGAATAAAATATTTTTCTCTCATCACTCTTGGTTTTATTGGATTGTTAAAAAGTTCCTGTTTTTGGGGTCACCCTGTACACGTTAAAGAAGAATGTTTATAGTTGACAAGAGGTTGGATAAAATTTAACTCACATCTTTTTAGTATATACTAGCAGTATAGCCCGGCGCTGCCCGGGTGTAATGAAAGCTTTAAAACTAATCCATGGTCCTGGAGCTCAGACTCTTTGGACGGTGGCATGAAAGACTAAAAAGAAATAGTTGTTTCCAGTTAAAGTGAAACCGTAGACTGAAAGAAAAATGAATGGATGTAAGTCAAATTTTCATTTCCTGGTATCGATATCAAATAAGTTTTTTCGTCGTAAACTGAATTTTCAAGGCTAAATAAGACCTCTGAGCAAATGGTATCATGGCTGAGATTAAGAACTACAACTATACCTACTTAGAGCCAAACCCGAAGCAAAAACTAAAATAAAAGGGCTGAAAGAAAATACAGACATACAGGCAGATAAACAGAGACAAACTTAAACATCTTGCCTTTTATATACATATATATTATCGATTTTCTGCACTATTGTAAGAATTGAAACCTTGAAACTTCTGAATATCGTTTCTTATCTCTTTGTCTATGAGTGTATCAAATTTGATTAAAATCGGACCACTCCTCCTATAACCCAATTTTTTCGATTATCGATATTTATCGGGGGTACCTTGACACAAAACCTAGCTAAGAACACTCGGAGACGCTTATAGTACAACTGTGTAAATTTTCAAGAAAATCGGTTCAGCCGTTTCGGAGTCTATAGGTAACGGACAGACACAAAGTTCCATTTATAAATAAGTTTAGATGTGGCTCCATGCTTACAGACTGTAACTTCGCAGGTGCTTACCTGGGTGATATACTAATTAAAGGTGTATCTAAGTGAAATTATATCGGGCATGTGAAAACAGTTTTTAAAAAAATACGAAAGTACGGGTTTAAACACAGCGAGGAAAGTGTGAATTACTTTTTGTCTAAAAATCAATTAACTGAGACAAATCATTGAGAAAAATAGTCTTCAGATAGATCCGTCGAGGGAAAAAGTGCAATGAGGAATGGGTCTTCCAAACAAGAGATACTAGTTTGCAAGCAGTTCTTGGGAGAAACAAACTATTATCAAATTTATGTATCTAATATGCACAACGTCAGTTAAGTGCCATACGTGATACACGCTCGAAAAAGACATGACTGACTGGGCAGAAGATTAATCTTCAGTATGTTGCCATTGATTTCTGCGGTAAACTGGTTGTCAGCCAAGGCTATAGAACCCAAGCTGTCCTGTTATTTAACCCATAAACTGGAGGGAAGAGACGGATTAATACCTTTCCCAAGGGTATTTGTGCGTAAGTGAATGCAATGAATTCAACTGGAATTCGAACTCGGCACAGCGATTTGTCGTTCTCGAACCGATATCCACTGCATTACAACGCACATCCGACTTGCTTAAAAAAGCATAAAATGGATCTGGACTGATAAGTGTCAGAAGGCATTCGAAAATTTAAAAAATTCTAACGTCATACTTGTTATTAGGGCACTACGATCCAAAAGCAGAAACTGTAGTGGTTTTAGATGCTAGTGATTTTGGTATAGGAGCGGTAATTTTACATAAACACGATGACGGTATTATGAAAGCCGTTGTAAATGCTTTGTGTACGCTACTATCAGTAGGAAAAAATAAAACCACTGCCAGATCGAAAAAGAAACGTTAACAATTATATAAACCACAAACCTCTATTATTAGTATTGTTCGTAAAAAGAATTTCAACGCATTCAGTGAATAGATGACAACGCTGGATTACCATCTTATTAAATTACATTTTTATCTTTGGAAAAAGAACGATTCAATCGAAGCTTTTTTTAAAAAATCATATCACCCCTAGCAAGGTGGTAACGCCACTGATGTGCAGGGGGCTACGTAAGAGTGAAAAGATTGGAAGAGTGAAAGAAAGCCGGAAACCACATCCTAAACAGGAAACAAAGGATGAGCCTCTTCACCCGTT
>JBBBDQ010000620.1:1482500-1557500 GCA_037127315.1 Ascarosepion bandense | reverse complement strand
TAACAGAGGGTGGGTGATAGGCGGGTGAGGATACCGAGAATGAGGGTTGGGTAGATGAGAGTGTTGTGAGAATAGTTGGGAGTTAGTGTGATAGGAGGTGTCTATTTTTGCTCTTTCATGCAGGATTAGGGACTGTTCTCTTCACACGTGATTAATATTCATATATTGATGTGTACGCAAACATATATATATATATATATATATATATATATATATATATATTATAAGCGTTTCACTCCGAGCAAGGCATGTCACTGCCACTACTGTGCAGGGGGCTACGTAGAGTGGAGAAATGCTGATTAAATATAGGAAATAACAGAGGGTGGGTGATAGGCGGGTGAGGATACCGAGAATGAGGGTTGGGTAGATGAGAGTGTTGTGAGAATAGTTGGGAGTTAGTGTGATAGGAGGTGTCTATTGACCCTACATTTAAACACCTGGAGATTGTAACTGCCGGGAAAGCAGACTTGTGCAAGGGAGTTCCACAGGCGGGAAGCGCGAGAAAAGAAGCTGTTGGAGTAGAATTTACGGTTACATCTTATTTGTTTAACTGTAAAAGGGTGGGACCTAGTTGCTAATGTAGTATCTCGTGTAAATTCGTGCTTAGGCGGCACCAGTGATCTAAGCTCATCGGAGCAGAAGCCATGAAAGTACTTGTAGAAGAGGCACAGGGAAGCTACATCACGCCGGTGTGAGAGCGGCTGCAGCCGGTCTGCCAAGTCAGTATCAACCACGTTACAGATCCTCCTTTGTATTTTGTCAAGAAGCCCAAGGAGAGCAGCCATGGCATTTGGAAGTAGCATTGTGCATGGAATGAGAATGATATATCCCGGTGATCGAAATAAAGGATTCGTTTCAAAATTCCTAGCATCTGAAGAAGGCCGGAGCAAACAACGGCCGAAACGTCGTAAACATGGCAACAAAGATGAGGAAAAGAGTCCAAATAATGTAAATATTATATCATCTTAGAAGTATAGACAAATAAATTTCAATCGTTATCTACTGTTTTCTTAATTTTTGTTTTTATTGTGTTTTTTATCTTCTTTTACACTCTGTGACCTCTTATTTCGCTAGAAACAAAGAAGAGAGTTCTGGATTGCTATGTGATGTCAGTTCTTCAATATGGCTGCGACTGCCGGACAATATCATCAAAGATTAAAGAAAAACTTGAAGCAACTGAAATGTGGCTCGACAGAAAGATGCTGCGGATATCATGGATCGAGCATGTGAGCAATGATGAGGTTATGGAAAGGATGGAAACGAAAAGGAAATTAATACTGAGCATCAGGAAGACACCTACAGTTCCTGGGACATGCAATGAGGAAAGAGGGCTTAAAGAACCTGATACTCACAGGCCAGATAGAGGGTAAAAGAGACAGGGGAAAGCAGCGGATGACATATTTGAATGACCTGATCAGGTGGATGACAAAACGGAGGTTGCATGGTGTAACAGGAGAAAGCGTGTTAAGAACCACCACGGATAGGGAGATGTGGAAAGCCATGATCGCCTATGTTCTGAAAGGACAGGGCATATAGAAGAAGAATATATATGCCAACTGTTTATAAGAAACAACATGGATATAAATGGGGGAACAATTCTATATTATAATCAATATATAAACTGAACCCTCATTTTGTGGTCATATTAGTTTCTATATATTTCGATTCTAGATTTATGGGCTTGGGTTAATGGATGGCAGAGCGGGGTTTGGGTGGTATATCAGGAGAAAGCGTGCTAAGAGCCACCAGGGATAGGGAGATGTGGAAAGCCATGATCGCCTATGGCCTGAAAGGACAGGGCACATAGAAGAAGAAGAAGAAGAAGAAGTCACATTTTTTGCATTTTACAAAAAGTAAATATCATGCTTAGCAAGCTCATCTAATTACGACTGAGTAGTGAGTTCGATCCTCACTGTGTGCTTCACACTTTGTGAATATTGTGAATAATATGGATATAAAATGGGGGATCAATTCTATATTACAATCAATATATAAACTGATCCCCCATTTTGTGGTCATGTTAGTTTCTATATATTTGTATTCTAGATTTATGGGTTAATGGATGGCATAGCGGGGTTTGGGTGGTATAACAGGAGAAAGCGTGCTAAGAGCCACCAGGGATAGGGAGAAGTCATGATCGCCTACGTCCTGAAAGGACAGAGCATATAAAAGAAGAAAAACCTCTTATGTCTTTGTGGCTTTATTGCCTTGATTCGATGTGAAATTATTATTTTTTTTTTAAGTAAAAGAGCCGGATTTAATGATGAAATGAATTCTATTTCATTCACAAGAGATATTGAGTGGAGTAAATATTGACAAATTTACTGACGTTTTCTTTGTCGAAATTTTAAATACACTTTTTTACCCATCATTTTTTTTTTTTTTTTTTTTTGTAAATTTAGGTATACATGACATTCGCCTTGCTTCTCTGTGTTCGTACAATATTGCCTGAAAATTTTGGAACGCTCGTCAAATATTTTTTTTTTCCTGAATGATCGTTGACTCCAAGACATCTTCTTTGCACATATCCTCTCCATAAAAGATTTCTAATCTCTCTATGTATCTCTATTTTGTCACGGAATGAAAGAAAAATCCTCCACCTATCTCTAAATGCACCAACTTTCTATTATTATTTTCATCTTGTCTCCTGATCTCCGTATGTCTACGGAGAAGAGAAGACACTCTTCGTACCCCCCACGCTCTGCCATTTGGAGCTTATTTTTTAGATGACGTGGCTTGTGTGCCAGGGGAAGTTTGATGGTGCGGAGGTAAGTGCAGGTCGGGGGAATGGATAATGTCTAGGTGTATATTACACGGAGAAAAGTAGGTGGGTAGAGGAGATAATGGATGTTCTGGTGAGGGAGGTGAGATGCTCATTGTCGGGGTCCATCAATACACTTGTTCGCCTTTTGCAGATAATGGCGCCAACTAGATAATCAGAAAGATGATGGTGGGTTTCCTACCAAAACAGGAATATTAAAAAGTGGGGTTTGGAGGGAAACATCAAAGACTAAACACACACACACACACACACACACACACACACACGCACACACATGCAGACACATGCACATAAAAATGCACTGTTCTATTTATGTCTTGAAGTTGTGGTTAACAAGCTGATCTCGAAAGCCACTCACCGTACGTAGGAATACAAATGTAACAGCCACTCAAGCTTGTCATAGACTTCTTTTTGCAATCTCTAAATTCATTTCCTATTCTTATGTTCCCTCTTAATATTCGGGATTATTCTGATATCTGTATATTAAAAATATTTCATGGATGTATGTATGTTTCTTCCAGAGATACAGCTAAAATGATATGTAATGCCACAATCATTTTTTGAGTGATCGACAAAATTGTAAACAAAAGTTAATTTACGGTTTAAAATAATCTTGCAAAATTAATATATATATATATATATATATATATATATATATATATATATATATATATATATCTGTGACGCGTTATTTTTGTAAAATTAACAAATTTAAAATTATCTGATTTACACAAATATCAATTATTTATAGAATGGAATTTAGAATAAAACTGTTTGTTAAACACAATGTGTTGACCTTTCTAACATTTCCCTTCTTTCCCCCTTAAATTTGACATGTGATAACAGCTTGAGATATGCGAGATATGATCAATGTATGGCGTCCGCAACTGAAAAAGTTGTCCAATTTTTATCATGGAAGGGGAAGAAACCGTGAAAAATAACATTTTAATGTACACAAAGAAATTACTCTACAAAAAAAAAAAACAACTTCAAATAAAAAAAAGAATTAAAATGATTTTAAAAATACGAAGGCACAACAATTTTTATTAAACTTTCCAATTTTCGATTAGTAAATATAATCTTTAATTAATATCTTAATAATATAGCCCCAACAAATCTTAAAAGTATTTTAAAAATATTTTTGAAACTTCATAAATTATCATAATTTTAAAAAATGAAAACGATTTTTTTAAAATTCCATTATTAATCGAAAAATATTTTTTCTTCAGACTATATGGTCCTTAATATATATTGTTTATTAAAACAATTAAAAGCTTATCAAATTAAATAATTTCAGAGTATTATCGAATTTTTTGTTTTGCAATAGGAAGGAGATTTTCGTAAATAAAAGCAAAATGTCTTTAAAAAAAGATGATTTACATTCCTCACTGAGTTCTCCGTTTAACTAATAAAACCAATTTGACAAACAAAATTTAATTTCTTAAAATTTCATGAATTTAGGTGTTAGGCAATAGATGTAAAGAAAAATATTTTTACCAAATTTTTTTATAAAATAATAAAATTAAAAATAATTTCATTCATTTGTGAATACGTCCTGAAAGGTTCATTAATATTCGGTAATTATTTGATTTTTGAAAGAATTTCCAAATTAATGTTTTTCACCGGAAAAGGTTACGTAATATCAAATTGTTCATTTCAAACTCTCGTAAAGATTTGGTAAATCGCTTACTAAAATAAAAACAATAATTTTACCAAAAATTTCGAGCGGAATAAAAAACATAAAAAAAAAAACCTTTAAGAATTAATTAAAAATATACCTTGATCATTCATTTAATAATAAACATTTTCATGGAAAAAATTTGTTTTTATAAAGTTTTTTTTTTTTTTAATACTATGCTGATTTTCTACTTTACTACCAGTTATTAAACTCTACTACCAGTTATGAAAGCTCTTGCTACGTGTTTCCTCTTTAAGAGTGCCTCATTATTTTATTTTTGCATTAATTATGTCGTCGAGTACTGAAGAAGATATATATATATATATATATATATATATAGAGAGAGAGAGAGAGAGTTTTGGAAATTAATATATTTATATATATATATATATATATATATATATATATATATTGTCATCCGCAGACAGATCTGTTTCGCCGTATCACAGCTCATCAGTACGGTTAGACTCCGATTGCTTTTTTACCCGGGATTGAAACCCAACTGAAATGGCGTCAGTCGGCGACTCTACCCCTGGGCTATGGGCGTTCGGTGGAAGTAGGCGCTCTAATTCATTTCACTGAATGAGCGATGCGTACATGCCAGAGTAGCTACTGTTTATCAAAGTCTACTATTTTTCCAGAGTGCTCAATCAGGTTGTGAGAGCGTAAATATTGTCATCCGCAGACAGATCTGTTTCGCCGTATCACAGATGCTCACATATTAAGTTTTTTAGAGAAGAAAGTTTAAAAAACAGTTTCCACTTCGGCGACGTATGCATTACTCTTTTAGGAATGAATTGAGTTCTTTTGGTAACTGGCGTGTTCCATGCGCCTATGGCTTAGTGAGCAGCAACTCCGACTGACATCAAATCGGTCGAGTATCGATCCCTGCCAGAAACAAGCACATGTATCTAGCCGCATTGATGAGCTGTGATATAGCTAAACAGGTTTGTATGTGAATGGCTAATATATATATATATATATATATGTATATATATATATATATATATATATATATATATATATATATGTATGTGTGTATCCTCTCTATTAGAATAAAATCCGATCCTTATTGTTTTAGATTTCTATATTTTCTTTTGTGACGGTCATGTAGATGATGAAAAGAACCTGACAGCATTGGCTCATTTCATTAGAGAGAAAATAATGAGCTAGCGCCGATTCAGTTCATTTTCTTTGCGACCAGTTACTAAAATTTTCTAGTCATGAGAGCTTTTGCCGCGTGTTTGCTCTTTAACAGTGACTTGTTATTTTATATTTTGCTATAATTATGTTGTGATATATATATATATATATATATATATATATATATATATATATATTGTTATAGTTCAGATTTAAATTAAATTAGACCACTAAACAGTTGTATTAGAAAGTGCTCAATGCATGGTTCCATGTTTCAAGGAAGAAAAAAATTCAAAATGTAGAGCTTTTAAAATATAGCTTCCTGATATATATATATATATATATATATATATATATATATATATATATATACACACACATATACACACATAGGTAGGGAAGATCAGCCAGTTATGCTATCATGCCACCATGGTTCCAACCTTTTCAGTTTCGCCAGGTGATCAAATCACTTCATGAAACCAAAAAAGTCGAAACCATGGTGGCACAACCAACTGACCCTCCCCCCCCACACATATATATATATATATATATATATAAATATCACCTCATCAAATCTAGCAATATATATATATATATATATATATATATATATATATATATATATATATGTATGTATGTATATATATATAGATATACACATATGTGTATATATATATATATATATATATATATATATATATACAGGAAAAACTATTAAAAAGTTGTAAGTTTAAAAATGTATTTTTTGACAGTATTTGTTTATTTCTATTATTATATTTTATATATTATATTTTATATTTCATATATATATATATATTTCATATATATATATATATATATATATATATATTACCTTCAGAAATGAATTGAGTTCTTTCGGTGACTGGCGTGTATATACAACCCTTCTATACAACACGTTAAAATTTCCCTTTTCTGATTCCATGCGCTTATGGCTTTGGGGAAAGCGGCTCCGACTGACACCAAATCGGTCGAGTTGCGATCCCGGCCAAAAGCAGGTGGATGTGTCTAGACCCACTGATGAGCTGGGAAACAGGCTTGTATTTGTATGACTACTATATATATATATATATATATATATATATATATATATATCCTCGCTATTAGAATAAAAACCGTTGGATACCTGCGGATGACTATATATATAAATTATACTTTTCAACATGTACAATCTAGAATCTACAACAAAATTGTACATTTTGTTTCGACATTTAAAGAAAAATGTCTCATCAGGTAGTTAGTAATGATGGTAATAAACGTCATTTGTGAAAAACTCACTTTCTTTAACCCTCTAGGGCTATTCGTATCATATTTGATACAGTATGAAAACAAGCCTTGAAAGAAATATTTTCCTGAAAAATTTTTAAAGAGAAATATTTTATAAATTTCAAATGAAAGCAGTACTGACTGCTCAGTCAATGAATACCAAATGTTTCCTTATAGGTAAATACTAAATGTTTCCTTATAGGGAAATACTGTATCAAATATGGTACGAATGGCCCTAGAGGGTTAATTATTGGCAAAATTTTTCGTACGAGGTAAAGAGGATAGGAAAGATGAGAAAACAAAAAAAGAAATCAAAAAAAGGGGAAAGAGAATTTTTTGAGAAAACAAAAAACATAAAAGCTTACTGGCAAGAAGTTAGAAATTCATAAAAAATAAACTCAATAGGCAGTTGTTGGGGTTTTGTAGCATAGTTTAGAAGTCAGGTCAACGAATGGTAGTCAACGGATTCCACTGAAGCAGATTTCTACAACAAAGCCAAATCTTCTTTGTTTTGGCGCCAACCAACGAATAGCCTTATGAAAAGTCCGCCACATGTAAGATCATCCAACAACATCAAATATTCCTTTGAAGTCTTTGAACTAAATGACCTAGAACTGGAAGTTTCTTTAATAAAAAAATTCGCTTAACAATGGCGTTATACAGGTATGATAAGCGTTAACAACAGATTGGAAGTTTTATAAAAAAAAGTGTAGATTCATACATTTGAGAAGGGCGAAAGTAAATGCAACAGACAGGGAAGTTCATCATAATTAACCGCTTCATTACTAATATTTCTTATTTTAAAACATGCCTCTTAAATTTTGTTTTATTTTTATGTTTTCTAGTTATCAGAAAACGTACGTATAGAAAAAATCGTTATAATTTTTGCGTGACATTTTAACTTATTTGAAAACTAACAGTACAGCCCGGCGTTCCTCGGGTGTAATGAAAGTTTTAAAACTAATCCATGGTCCTGGAGCTCAGGCTCAGCATAAAGAATATTTGAAATAATAAAATACTTGCGACAATTTAGCAATCGCACTTAATATATACTAGCAGTATAGCCCGGCGTTCCTCGGGTGTAATGAAAGCTTTAAAACTAATCCATGGTCCTGGAGCTCAGGCTCAGCCTAAAGAGTATTTGACATAATAAAATAATTGCGACAATTTAGTAATCGCACCATATATATATATATATATATATATATATATATATATATATATATTAGTATATATTTTATTTTCACATCGAAATGGTCATTCAACATCATTGAATTAATCCTTTTTTAATATATATATATATATATATATATATATATATATATATATATATATATATATACACTAGCAGTATAGCCCGGCGTTGCTCGGGTGTAATGAAAGCTTTAAAACTAATTCATGGTCCTGGACTCTTTGGACGTTGGCATGAAAGACTAAAAATCAATAGTCGTTTCCAGTTAAAGCGAAACCGTAGACTGAAAGAAAAATGAATGGATGTAAGTCAAATTTTGATTTCCTGCTATCGATATCAAATTTTCTGCACTATTGTAAGAACTACAACCTTGAAACTTCTGAATATCGTTTCTTATGTCTTTGTCTATGAGTGTATCAAATTTGATTAAAATCGGACTATTCCTTCTATAACACGATTTTTTCGATTATCGATTTTCGATTATATTTATCGGGAGTACCTCGACACAAAACCTAGCTAAGAACACTTGCAGACGCTTATAGTACAACTGTGTAAATTTTCAAGAAAATCGGTTCAGCCGTTTCGGAGTCTATAGGTAATGGACACACACACACACACACACACACACACAAAGTTCCATTTGTAAATAAGTTTAGATAATAGACACATTTTAAAAATCATGGAATATTACGTAAAAATAAAATTACACTATTTACATTGTTCAAATCTTTTATCTCTTCTGTTGCCATATTCACGAGGTTTTGACGGTTTTATGCTCCGACCTTCTTCACTAGACTACAATTTCAAAATGAAACCCTTATTTCGTTCACCGAGGTAGACTGAAGAAGGCCGGAGCGTACAAATGGCAACAAAGATGAGGACAATAGTCCGAATCATGTAAATACAGCGAATTTCTAGTGAACTGAGGGCTGTTGTCGGCAACAATGAATTCAGAATTACACCGTTGAAGCATCCTGAAATATCTTTTCTTCTTTATGTGCCCTGTCCTTTCAGGACGTAGGCGTTCATGGCCCTCCACGTCTCCCTATCCCTGGTGGCTCTTAGCACGCTTTCTCCTGTTACCCCCAACCCAACCCCGCTCTGCCATCCACTAACTCAAGCCCATAAAACTAGAATATAAATGTATAGAAACTAGTGTGGCCACAAACTGAGGGTTCAGTTTATATATTGATTATAATATAGAATTGATCCCTCATTTTATATTTACATTATAATTCCGTATAAACAGTTAGCATATATATTCTTCTTCTATGTGCCCTGTCCTTTCAAGAAGTAGGCGATCATGGCTTTTCCATATCTCCCTGTCCCTGGTGACTCTTAGCACGCTTTCTCATGTTACATCCTGCAACCCTCATTCCGTCATCCACCTGATCAGGTCCTTCAAATATGTTATCCGCTTCTTTCTTCTGTATCTTTTTCCCTCTATCTGGCCTGTTAGTAACAGGTCCTCCAATCCTTCCTTCTTCATTGCCTGTCCAGGGCACTTTATTTGTCCCTTCCTGATGCTCAGTATTAACCCTAGAACACTAACCATCAATTCAAATTACACCACTACTAACCATGGCTAATCATACCCGATTTGAAAATATTAAAAAAAAAAGTTAAATATAAATCTTTATTTGAAATATTCTACTAGCAGACACTTCAAACTGCGTACTTCGAGATCAAATTAATATGATCTGAAAAACATATTATTTAGGTAAGAAAATCAGGTACTGAAATGGTAATTAAAAATAGGAATATTTGCTCTGGGTATTATGTAGGCATGCTTAGTGTTGTAAGCCTAGATTCCTTTTCGTTTCCATCCTTTCCAAAAAACTTGTCATTGCTCACATGCTGGGTCCATGATATCCGCAGCATGAAGGGGTGAATATATTAACATGATGTGTATTTGGAATAAAAACAAATGATGTGCCCAGTGAATTGATGTGACATTGATAATATATCATGACAATTTTGACAGAAAATGCAGTTGCATTTTTTCTAAATAATGCATTGAATGTGTTATGTTCTACAAATTCCTTACGTAAGGTTTCTTCATTTATCACTTTTTAACCCATCTTCGTCGAAACTGGTAAAACGTAATTAAAAAAAAACATACAGTTAAAATAGAAACAGAAATTCACCGTTCATATGATTTAAATGAATCCTTTTCTGTTTCGCTAATGGAGATTTCTTGAAAAATAAAATAACTCAAACAGGTTCAAAAGTGTTTTATATATACATATATATATTCGTCCACATAGAAGCCTATTTCTCTGTATCACAGATCATCAGGTTGCTAGACATCCACTTGTTTCCAGCCGGGATCGAAACTCGACCGATTTGGTGTCAGTTGGAGTGTATACTTCCTCGTCGCATGGAATGAGACAGAAGGAAAATTTAGCGTGTTATACACACGCCAGTCACCGGGAGAACTCAATTATATACTGAAGAGTAACACGTAAATCGCATAAGTGGTAACTGTTTTTAAAATGTTCCTGTCTAGAGAGCTCAGTCGTAATGGAAGCATAATTTATCCGCATATAAAACAATTTCGTTGTATCACCTGCTTATCAGCATGGCGAGACTTCCACTTGCTTTCTGCTGGGATATACAGTACTGTGCAAAAATATTAGGACAAAAATTATTTTATCTTTTATGAGGCATATTGACAGAAAATAAACAATTTAATTTAAGTAATTTTAACTGATTTACTCAACAAATGCTTTAACAAGAAAAAGAGACTTATTACAAAATAAATTTAATATTTAGTATAATAGCCTTTTGCTTTGAAAAAATAAAAAATAAATGCGACAATTTACTCATCGCCCCTAATATATATATATATATATATATATATGCAGTCAGATCTGTTTCGCTGTATCACAGCTCATCAGTACGGTTAGACAGCCGACTGCCTTTTACCCAGGATTGAAAACCGACCGAATTGGCGTCAGTCGGTGATTCTACTTCTGAGGTACGGGCGCTCGGTAGATATACAGTACTGTGCAAAAGTATTAGGACAAGAACGATTTTATCTTTTATGAGGCATATTGACAGAAAATAAACAATTTAGTTAAAGGTAATTTTATTTGATTTACTCAACAAATGGTTTAACAAGAGAAAAATACTTGTTACAAAATAAATTTAATTTTTACTATAATAGCCTTTTGCTTTGATCACAGCCTTCATTCTGTCAGGCATTGACATCACAAGCCTTTTCAATGTATCTAATGGTATCTCATTTTTAGGTAAGTAAAAACATGTTTTCTTTTTTTTTTTTTCAGAATCTATTTGATCCATGGCTTCAACTGAGGAAAAAGGAAACTGTGTCCATTAGAATTTTTTTATGGGGACATGTGAAAACAATTGTGTATGCAACCAAACCTAGTTCATTAGAAGATTTGAAAGCTAAAATAATTAATGTGATTTCAGGCATTACTGTAAATCAGTTGGCAAATGTTTTCCGTGAAATTCAAAATCGTATAACCCTTTGCATTGCTAATGATGGAGGACATGTGGAAATTTAAATAAAATTTCAATAAAAACTTAAAAAATATAGATTTAATTCTTTCTAATACCTTTTATAAATTATTTCTAGCGCAAATACGAGTTATGATATTTTTAAAGTGCCATCAAAATTTGTGGACACACTGCATATGAAATGTACATATAACAAATTAAAATACACCGGTTTTGGATGTAGGTAGGCATATACAACCCCTTTCACGGCCATTGTAACATAAATTGTTTTACTTTTACCCAGAACAATCAACCTACGAGTAACCACCAAAAATAATCCCATGAATGATAACGCATTAACAACCGAATCCCACGTAGGCAAACGGGAATTATGATGCAAAACAAACATGAATTGTAGACAGTAACAGAACAGATCCGTGTGAGGTGTGCGTAATCAACGAAAACAAACACAAAAAAATACCAAAATTTTTTTTTAACTTTTTATTTTCGTTTTCTGATAAAGCTTAAATAAAAAAAAAATTAAATTTATAAACGTTTACTGATTATTCCTTATCCTATGATACAGAGTATATATAAAAATTAAAAAAAAAACTTTTTTTGGTGGGGCGGGTTTCTCAAACGAAAACAAGGACAAATGTCAATATAGAAACATCTCTACGAATTTTTTTATTTTTAATTGTTCAGTTATTAAGTTTACATTCAGTCAGTTAATTGCCGTACGTGATACGTGATTGAGCGATCATGTCTCAAAAGAGACATGCCTGACTGTGCAGAAGATTATCGCACAATAAGCTCCATTAGTTTCTGCGGTAGACTGGTTGCCAGCCAAGGCTATAGAACCCAATCTGTCCTGTTATTTGATTCATAGCAGGAAAGGGGAAGAGATGTATTATATTATTAAGTAGTAATTAGTGAGGGATCAGTTTATTATTTCATAACAATAAACAAGCGGCCCCACAGTTTATGTCCAATAGAAAACTTAATCATGTTTCTAACTCTTATATTTAGTCCATCAGTTAAGTGTCACACGTAATACACGCTTGAGCGATCATGTCTAAAATGAGACATGGCTAACTGTACAGAAGATTATCTCACAATAAGCCCCAATAATTTCTGCGGTAGACTGGTTGCCAGCCAAGGCTATAAAACCAAACCTGTCCTGTTATTTGACTCATAGCTAGAGGGGGAAGAGATGTATTATATTAAGTAGTAATTAGTGGGGGATCAGTTTATTACTTCATAACAATAGAAAACTGGTCCCCCACTTTATGCCCAGTAGAAGCCTTAATCATGTTCCCAACTATTATATGCAGTCAGTCAGTTCATACGTGATACACGTTTCATACGTGATACACGTTTCATACGTGTCATACAAGTATCATACGTGACACGTATGACATACAAGTGTCATACGTGATACACGTTTTAAAATCCAGTATTTTTCTTTCTTTTTGCGTGAGTATGTAGAACTAAAATCAGAATCTATTAGCAAACATTTGCAGTTTTCTAATGTGTTTTAAAATTAAATACATATAGGCTAGGGTTAAATAGGGACTTAGGTGTTTTGAATCTTTATAAATATTTCAATAGTTAAACATTTTTTAGATACACTTAAAAAATTTTCTTTAAAACAACATTTAAAAGTATTATAGGTTTACCTTTACAAATATTTAAAAAAATCTGTCGCTTTCTGCGTCACGTGATGTAAACAATCTCTCGGATGAACGCTCATCGCGAAACACGTTTCTAATTTAAGTTTTAAAATCATTTGTTTCTGATGAAAGGCCGAGGACGGTCTGAATGTCAAATATAATAATAGAAATAAATAAATACTGCCAAAAAATACATTTTTAAACTTACAACTTTTTAGTAGATTATCCAATATATATATATATATATATATATATATATATATATATATATATTGATTGTTTAATATTGATTGTTTAGTTTTTTTTAGTCATAATAGGGTTAGACCAGTACACATTTGTATTAAAAAGTGTTTTAATATTTATATTGTAGAACTTTTGAATATTTTCCATTTTTAAACGAGTTATTTCGCTACCGAGGGTTCTATCACGAGTGGCGTCTTCAGGCGATTTTTATAGCTGATTTTACGGTTTACCGTTTTCCTTTTTAAGAACGCTGAGCCGAGTTCGAATTCCAGCTGAATCTATTTTATTCACTTACGCGCAAATACCCTTGGGAAAGGTATTAATCCGTCTCTTCCTTCCAGTTATGGGTTAAATAGCAGGACAGATTGGGTTCTCTAGCTTTGGTCGGCAACCAGTCAACCGCAGAAAGCAATGGCAACCTACTGTGTGATAATCTTCTGCCCAGTCAGTCATGTCTCTTTCGAGACATGATCGCCCAAGCGTGTATCACGTATGGCACTTAACTGACTGACTGACTTGTAATAGTGTTTTATTTGAACGTCCACGTGGCTGCGTAACAAAATAACACGTTTAAAATCGGAATATATATATATATATTAATCTCGTTAATTTCCGAAAGATATTTACATTTGTTGACATTACAATACATTTTACGAGTAGAGGTGGTTGATTAATTCGAAAATCGTGATATAGGATTAATTTGACTTCGCTCTGACTGATCGTCATTCGTGGTCGAGAGTTCTAAGACGCGCCAGATCACATGGTGGTTTTCCCCTATGTGGATAGGGGTCGCAGGTTCGTATTCCTGCCGAATGACACACATTTTCGTAACAAAAATGTATCGTAAATAATCAGGCCGGTAGAAATAAATATATAATACTGTTTGATTCTAAACAGAATATGTACTTAAATACGAGTATCGATCAAAAATAATGTTCAAACAAATCATTTCAAATTGTCGGTTGTTTATAACCAGTTTCGTTAATCTTCGTTTATATATATATATATATATATATATATATATTGTGTATTTGGGCAACAATCTCTCTTTTATACAGGTTTCATTGAAAATGACAGAAAGGTACTCAAATTATATAGATTTGAAATCAAATTTAATTTCAATTTCTTAAATTTTCTTAAAAAAGGCCATTTTCTTAATCTTTTAATATTTGTAAACAAACAAAAATTTATCGATTTTAAAAATATTTCAAAAGATTTCCGAGACTTTATTTTAGTAAAATTAGAAAATTGAAAGTTAAATTAAGCTGATTTTAAAAAAATATTACTTACTTATAGCATAAAAAAGTAATATACAACCAATTATTAACGATTGGTCGTGTTCATCTGATCGAAGGTTTGACGGATTCGTGACTGATTTGGTGATGACAGGTTGTAGGCATGCCCCAAACCGACAATTTTCATAAATCTAAGTGAAGAGAAAAACTCTTAAATTACGTAACCGTTTCATAATAATGGCAATTTCAGTCTACCATACATGAAAATAAGGTAAAAATATAATAAATTAAAAAAAAAATTGCGTAACTACGTTTATTAAGCCTTGCAATTTTGAACTCGTAAATTTCGTTTCCAATTAATTATGATATCACATTCTATAAACGTGCTAATACAGAAATTTACACGATTTTAAACTATTATAAATTCTTATAATCAAAATATAAAAAAAGCAAATGAAAAATTCTTGCAAAAATTCATTCTTCATCAGAAAAATTGTATTTCTTCAGACAATAATGTCCTTAATATTACTTATTCACAAAAACAATTAAAAGCTTTTCTAATTAAGTAGTGTTATAGTTTTATTGGATTCTTTATTTTTCAATTCAGAGCAGATTTCCAGTTAAACAGTACAAATTTTTAAAAAAGGGTGGGGTGCTTTGCAATCTCCAATGACTCCTACTTTTAACCAAAAAGCAAATTCCAAATGAAATTAAGTAAGTGAGGTGGGGTAAAACATTTTTTTAAATTTTTTTACCAATATTTTCTAAAAAGAAACTTTCAAAAATAATTTAATTCACTCGTGAATAATTTCTGAAAATTTCATTAAAATCGGACGATTATTTGATTTATACAAGAATTTTCAAATGAATGTGTTTTCAACAGAAAAAAAGCGCAAAAAAATCAGTGTTATCCTTTGTAGAAGACGATGACGTAAACAAAACAAGCATTCTAACCAAAATTTCGAACGTGTTAGAAAGGATTAAAAAAATTTAAAAAATTAATTAAAAATTATTTGATCTTTCCTGTTAATAATAATATCAATATTTTGATTATAAAACTTTATGTTCGTTGTTTGTGGCGTTTTGTATTACGCTATGCTGTTTTCCCGTGAAAAAGTGGAGGTACCTATGAGTATTGGCTAATTTTTTTAAGGCAAATGGCCACCTTTACTAGGAAATTGGTGTCACACAGTCGTTTTTTTCTTTATTAGGTATTGTGGCCGTACGAATTTTTTAAAAACCGTTTTTAGGTAGGAGGCGAATGAAATTCACAAGAGTTTGTTTATATTTTTAAATGTCACGTGCCAGAAGATATTGCAAAATAAAAGAGACAAACCCAAAACCCTGTAAAGTAAAAAAGAAGGAGAGAGGGAAAGAGAGTGAGAGAGAAAGAGAAAGAGAAAGTAAGAAAGAGTGAAAGAGAGAGAAAGAAAGATAAAGAAAATGAGAGAAAGAGAAAGAGAGAAAGGGAGAGAAAGAGAAAGAGTAAACGAAACAGTGAAAAAGAGAGAAAAAGAGAGAGAAAGAAAGAGTGAAAGAAAGAGAAAGAGAAAGAAAGAGTGAAAGGGAGAGAAAGAGAAAGTAAGAAAGAGTGAAAGAGAGGGAGAGAGAGAAAGAGAGAGGAATAAAATGAGAGAAAGAGAAAGAGAGAAAGGAAGAGAAAGAGAAAGAGAAAGAGAAAGAGACAGTGAAAAACAGAGAAAAAGAGAGAAAGAAAGAGTAAGGAAGAGATAGAGAGAGAAAACGAGAGAAAGAAAGAGTGAAAGAAAGAGAATGAGAAAGAAAGAGTGAAAGAAAGAGTGACAAACAAAAACAGAGTGTGTGAAAGTGAGAAGGAAAGAGAGAGAGAGAGAGAGAGAGAGAGAGAAAGAGAAAGAGAAAGAGAGAAGGAAGAAAAGGAAAGAGAAGAACAAAATAATTCTGCGCCGAAAAAAATTTCCTGACAATTTTTTATCTTGTTTTTTTTTTTTTTTTTTTGTCATTCAAACATTTCTCTATTAGTGTTTTCGAATTTTTCCAATTTCCACCATTTTGTTTTCTGATTATGCATGTTCTCTTTGCAATTTTATCGTTGTCAGTCGATTTGAACTTTATTGGTGAGCCTGGTGCTCTGATGACGATAGTTGCTAAAGTCATTTTTTAAAAGTTCGCTTACTATTCCGAAAAAGGAAATTTTAAAAATCTTTTCCCTGCCAAATCTAAGCTGATTATGTCTTTTCGAGATCAGCTCATAATATTGATCTGCAATTGATTGTGGCTTTTCTTCCCTCAACATTCTCGCAAACATTTGCTGATTTATTGTAGAGATTTTATAGCGGGTTTTTTTACATAGTTATGACTGGAAAAAATGTCGACGTATCATTTCACTGCTGCAAATGAAAGTCATAAATCTTTCAGATGATAATCCTTTCTATTATAAATCTGAGAAGACGCATTGAAGGTGATATGACTTTCGAAACATTTATGATGAATATACGACCGGATGTTTCGGTTTTTCGACTGTTTGTACTAAATTAACATCAACACATTCAAGGATACGCAACACTTGAAGAGAAAAATATATTAAAATAAATTAAAATTCATTAAAATCTATTTAAAATACATATATATTCTAAACATATACTTTTAAATATAAGAGACAATAAATGTTTAATCACGAGCCATTTTAAACATCGTATTTTGGCTTTAATTTCAGGTGAAAATAAAGAAAAATTCTCCAGCATTTGGATAATTTTTTATTAAGTTGGTTCTAAGCTTTCAGCTCACATGAGCCAACTTCAGAGAAGTTATAAGGACGTTAACATAAAAACTTCCACCATTAAAGACGATTTTATCTTGTGTTGACATAAAACTTTGGTAAGCAACAATAACAGTTACTAAAAATAGCAGGCGCAGTTCGCAAATTTGTAATACGGTTCTATGACGACACACCACGTGAGAGCTCGAAATGTTAACAGAACCATATATTTAAATGCAATGTAATGTGTTATGACCAGATTAAAATGTGAATTTATTAATTGTGGGTTGCTTGGATTTAATGTAGATGGCTTCCAATATCTGAAGTTTCCTTTTACTGTGTGTATGAGTGAGTATTATTGTATTGTTGACTAAGATATATATATATATATATATATATATATATATATATACACTACCGGTCATATTTATTAGGCCACCACAATTTTTTTAAAAGAATTGATTTCATACTATTTTTAAAATTTATTGCTAAGTGGATAGTTCTAAAAGAAAATAGGATTGATCTTCTGTTATTATTATTTGCAACATTTTACAAGACAGCCAGGAAGCCTTTGCCTCGGCCAGCCAATAAGAAGAAGAGACTAGCATGGGGAAGAGAGCACAAAAACGGGACACCAGAGAGTTTACTTGATGCACATGTTGTTGTGCAGTATTAACAAAAGAACAATTCAATTTTCATGTAGAATTATCCACTTTGCATTAAATACTATTAACATATATTATATATATTATAATATTTATAAATACTAAATAAATCTTTCTGACACATCATAGTTAAATGGTTAGATTAAAAATGGCGCAACAGGCGCGGGAATAGCATAGAAAATTACGTACATAAAAACTCACACATATACATGCAGATATCTCAATACTATATATATATATATATATATATATATATATATATATATATATATACGACCGGCCCGCCAGTGTTTAAAAAAATTTATGTATTTCATACAAATTTTCTCGTATTTATTGCCAAGTGAATAATCCTAAATGTAAATAGAATGGTTCTTTTGTTAATAGTGCACAATAACATGTGAATCAAGTAAATTTATAAATATTTAATATTTTTTATTGAATGACCCTTGTAGAAGTCCTTATTCCGAAAAATTCACCTTATTTATTGAATGACCCTCGTAGACGTCCTTATACCGAAAAATTCACCGTATTTATTGAATGATCGTCGTAGATGTCCTCATACCGAAAAATTCACCTTATTTATTGAATGACCCTCGTAGACGTCCTTATACCGAAAAATTCACCTTATTTATTGAATGACCCTCGTAGACGTCCTTATACCGAAAAATTCACCGTATTTATTGAATGATCGTCGTAGATGTCCTCATACCGAAAAATTCACCTTATTTATTGAATGACCCTCGTAGACGTCCTTATACCGAAAAATTCACCTTATTTATTGAATGACCCTCGTAGACGTCCTTATACCGAAAAATTCACCTTATTTATTGAATGACCCTCGTAGACGTCTTTATACCGAAAAATTCACCTTATTTATTGAATGACCCTCGTAGACGTCCTTATACCGAAAAATTCACCTTATTTATTGAATGACCCACGTAGAAGTCCTTACACCGAAAAATTCACCTTATTTATTGAATGACCCTCGTAGACGTCCTTATACCAAAAAATTCACCTTATTTATTGAATGACCCACGTAGAAGTCCTTACACCGAAAAATTCACCTTATTTATTGAATGACCCTCGTAGACGTCCTTATACCGAAAAATTCACCTTATTTATTGTATGGCCCTCGTAGACGTCCTTATACCAAAAAATTCAACTTCTTTCTTGAATGACCCTCTTAGAACTCCTTATACAGAAAAATTCACCGTATTTATTGAATGACCCTCGTATATGAAAACTAATTTGTATGTTCAGTTGGTTTTACACAGCAAACGAAATAAGCACTATTCATTTCTTTGATCATTTATTTACAAGAACAGTTTTATAGTTAAAAAAATTATCTGAAATATCTTAACTATAACGTAGAATTTATATTTTGCTATACGAGTGTACACCTGCCGTCAAAAACTGATGGAAAATATTTGAAAGGATTATTTGCTGTTTCCACAAAAGTTATCTACACTGAGCCTGACAGGAGGGAATATATATATATATATATATATATATATATATATATATATATATATATATACTACCTGCCATTATTATTAAGCCACCCCATCTTTTCAAATGATGTATTTCATATTACTTCTAGTATTTATTGCTAAGTGGATAATTTTAAATGAAAATAGAATGATTCTTTTGTTATTATTACTTTGCTAAATTTTGCAAGGCATCCAGGAAGACTTTGTTTCAGCCAGCCAATAAGAAGAGACTAGCATGGGGAAGAGAGCACAAAAACTGGACTCCAGAATAGTTTTTTGATGCACATGTTATTGTGCAGTATTAACAAAATGACAATTCTATTTTCATTTACAATTATCCATTTGACAATAAATACTAAAAATAATATGAAATACATTATTTTTTTAAAACACTGGGGTGGCCTAATAGTTATGGGTGGTAGTGTGTATGATATATATATATCTATATATATATATATATAGAGAGAGAGAGAGAGAGAGCAAATCTACAGGATGCGATTGGTAAATTGTCGCTATTTGCCTTGTACAATTTTGAATGTAATAACAAAAGAACCATTCTATTTTCATTTAGAATTATCCACTTGGCAATAAATACTAAAAATAGTATGAAATAAATTAATTTTTTTTAAAATTGGGGCCTGCTTAATATTTATAGCCGGTAGAGTATATATAACCTCTCTATTATAAAAATAAATAAAATTAATCCAAATTCGTGAGCGTGACGGGATGGATATATATATACATATATAAGCATGCGATGTAGATATAGAAGAATCCAAAGGAGTGTCCTATACATACAGTGGAAGGATAACTCTCTAAGAGAGCTCTAAATATATATGTATATAAATACATATAGAGTAAATATTAAAAAAAAAAAAAGGCAGATACGTTATTTATGGTAAATCGGAAGTATGGGCCTATTTCAGGCGAACCATCATCAGGTCCGTTTTTATTGTTCAGAAGATTTCCACGAATCCGTATTAAATTTTGTTCGTGTAAAACACAAATTCGTGTAAAATCTTCTGTATAATAAAGACGGAGGCAGATTATGGTACGTCTGAAATAGGCCAATCTTCCGATTTACCATGAATTAAGGTGTTTGGCTAAATTTATATATATAGCTCAATCCTGTCATGCTCAGCCTTTTAATTTTGTTCCTATGTGTTAATGTAAAATGCTCAATAGTAGGTACATCAAAATATCATTTTACTCATTTTAGTCGGCATATGAATATAAATATTTTCCGTCACTTTTGACGGCATAGGCCTACCCTACTTATATATATATATATATATATATATATATATATATATATATATATATATTATAAATTATATTTTAGAACATGTACATAATTTCTTCTATATATGTCCTCTTCCCATTGTAAGAAAGAGGACATATATATTATAAATTATGTACATGTTCTACTAAAACATAATTTATAATAAATATTCACTGCTCTATACACCATATATCGAGCACTGTTTTAAATTAATGTTTTGGACGGAAATTTTTTTTTCTTTTTTCTCTCCTCATTCTATACTCACTCGGATATATATATATATATATATATATATATATATATATATATATATATATACACGACGATCTTTATTATAATAGAAAGGATTATGAAGAAATAATTATAAAAATATTTTATTTTACAAAAAAATGTTTGTAAGCCACAGGACAAAATTATTAAACAAAAGAAGTCATTTTTAGAAATTTTAGAAATTATATAATAATTAAATAAAAGCAGCAAAGAGTATATGTAATTATAAATTTTGACAAACTGAATGGGGTTGTTTTGTGACAGAAAAGATATAGAGTTTATGTGAATATGAAGCAACGATAACTGTCAACCGGATACTTGAAGTAGTTTCCATTTGTGTGGTAAAGAAGCACCCATTTGTATCGGTTATCTGGAAAGCGCTTCCTCCTTACTAATGGAACACAAAGAGAATGTGCATGTTTCGACCCCGTTTATATAGTTTAGAGGGTTTTAGCTGTGAATGTTAGAAATGGGTAGGCTGCAGCAATAAAAGACCTTGGCATTCAGTGTATTAAATTTTTAAGTTTAAAATAAAAATTTATTCAAAATTAAAAATAGCATAAAATTTTCAGTTTTCCATTACTAGAAGAGAGATTTGCATAAAAACAAGTAAACTGTTTCTTTATAAAATTTAACATCAAACAATTCTTTTTCTACTCCTTTAAGTGCCATACGCGATACACGCTTTGGGCGATCATGTCTCGAAAGTGACATGACTGACTGGGCAGAAGATTATTCCGCAGAAGGTTGCCATTGCTTTCTGCTGTAGACTACTTGCTAGCCAAGGCTATAGAACCCACTCTGTCCTGTTATTTGACTGATAGCTAGAAGAAGAGTTGTATTATATTATTAAGGGATATCAGTTTAGTACTTCAAAACAATAAAAAACCGGTCCCCCACTTTATGCCCAGTAAAAGCCTTAATCATGTTTCCAACTATAATATTCAGTCAGTCAGTAAAGTGCCATACGTGATACACGCTTTGGGCGATTATGTCTCGAAAGAGACATGATTGATTGTGCCGAAAATTATCCCGCAGTTGCCATTGTTTAGTGTGGTAGACTGGTTGCCAGCCAAGGGTACAGAACTCAATCTGTTCTGTTATTTAACCCATAACTGGAGGGAAGAGACAGATTAATGCCCTTCCGAAGGGTATATCTGCGTAAGTGAATGCAAGGAGTTCAACAGGATTTCGAAATCGGCTCTTCGATTTTTCGTTCTGAATCGATATCCACTGTACCACCGCACATCCTCTCTTTTTCTACTGCATCACCAGAATATAGAATCATCCACCGCCCAGTTCACTTTTCTTCTCGTTCCAAATAAGTTGAATTTTTTAATATAAGGACATCTACGTGGGTCATTCAATAAATAAAGTGAACTTTTCGGTATAAGGACTTCTACGAGGGTCATTCAATAAATAAAGTGAACTTTTCGGTATAAGGACTTCTACGAGGGTCATTCAATAAATAAAGTGAATTTTTCGGTATAAGGACTTCTACGAGGGTCATTCAATAAATAAAGTGAATTTTTCGGTATAAGGACTTCTACGAGGGTCATTCAATAAATAAGGTGAACTTTTCGGTATAAGGACTTCTACGAGGGTCATTCAATAAATAAGGTGAACTTTTCAGTATAAGGACTTCTACGAGGGTCATTCAATAAATAAAGTGAATTTTTCGGTATAAGGACATCTATGAGGGTCATTCAATAAATAAGGTGAATTTTTCGGTATAAGTACTTCTACGAGGGTCATTCAATAAATAAGGTGAACTTTTCGGTATAAGGACTTCTACGAGGGTCATTCAATAAATAAGGTGAATTTTTCGGTATCAGGACTTCTACGAGGGTCATTCAATAAATAAAGTGAATTTTTCGGTATAAGGACTTCTACGAGGGTCATTCAATAAATAAAGTGAATTTTTCGGTATAAGGACTTCTACGAGGGTCATTCAATAAATAAAGTGAACTTTTCAGTATAAGGACTTCTACGAGGGTCATTCAATAAATAAAGTGAATTTTTCGGTATAAGGACTTCTACGAGGGTCATTCAATAAATAAAGTGAATTTTTCGGTATAAGGACTTCTACGAGGGTCATTCAATAAATAAGGTGAATTTTTCGGTATAAGGACTTCTACGAGGGTCATTCAATAAATAAAGTGAACTTTTCGGTATAAGGACTTCTACGAGGGTCATTCAATAAATAAGGTGAATTTTTCGGTATAAGGACTTCTACGAGGGTCATTCAATAAATAAAGTGAATTTTTCGGTATAAGGACTTCTACGAGGGTCATTCAATAAATAAAGTGAACTTTTCGGTATAAGGACTTCTACGAGGGTCATTCAATAAATAAAGTGAATTTTTCGGTATAAGGACTTCTACGAGGGTCATTCAATAAATAAGGTGAATTTTTCGGTATAAGGACTTCTACGAGGGTCATTCAATAAATAAGGTGAACTTTTCAGTATAAGGACTTCTACGAGGGTCATTCAATAAATAAAGTGAATTTTTCGGTATAAGGACTTCTACGAGGGTCATTCAATAAATAAAGTGAACTTTTCGGTATAAGGACTTCTACGAGGGTCATTCAATAAATAAAGTGAACTTTTCGGTATAAGGACTTCTACGAGGGTCATTCAATAAATAAAGTGAATTTTTCGGTATAAGGACTTCTACGAGGGTCATTCAATAAATAAGGTGAACTTTTCGGTATAAGTACTTCTACGAGGGTCATTCAATAAATAAGGTGAACTTTTCAGTATAAGGATTTCTACGAGGGTCATTCAATAAATAAAGTGAATTTTTCGGTATAAGGACATCTACGAGGGTCATTCAATAAATAAGGTGAATTTTTCGGTATAAGTACTTCTACGAGGGTCATTCAATAAATAAGATGAACTTTTCGGTATAAGGACTTCTACGAGGGTCATTCAATAAATAAGGTGAACTTTTCAGTATAAGGACTTCTACGAGGTCATTCAATAAATAAAGTGAATTTTTCGGTATAAGGACATCTACGAAGGGTCATTCAATAAATAAAGTGAATTTTTCGGTATAAGGACTTCTACGAGGGTTATTCAATAAATAAGGTGAACTTTTCGGTATAAGGACTTCTACGAGAGGGTCATTCAATAAATAAGGTGGATACGGTATAGGACTTCTACGAGGTCATTCAATAAATAAAGTGAATTTTTCGGTATAAGGACTTCTACGAGAGATCATTCCAATAAATAAGGTGAACTTCCGGTATAAGTACGCTACACGAGGGTCATTCAATAAAATGGGAGTGAACTTTTCGGTATAAGGACTTCTACGAGGGTCATTCAATAAATAAAAGGTGAACACTGGTATAAGACTTCTACGAAGGTCATTCAATAAAATAAAGTGAATTTTCAATTAAGGACATCTACGAGGGTCATTCAATAAATAAAGTGAATTTTTCGGTATAAGGACTTCTACGAGGGTCATTCAATAAATAAGGTGAACTTTGCGGTATAAGGACTTCTACGAGGGTCATTCAATAAATAAGGTGAACTTTTCAGTATAAGGACTTCCCTACGAGGGTCATTCAATAAATAAAGTGAATTTTTCGGTATAAGGACATCTACGAGGGTCAATTCAATAAAATAAAGTGAATTTTTCGGTATAAGGACTTCTACGAGGGTCATTCCAATAAATAAAGTGAATTTTTCAGTATAAGGACTTTTACGAGGGTCATTCAATAAATAAGGTGAATTTTTCGGTATAAGGACTTCTACGAGGGTCATTCAATAAATAAAGTGAATTTTCGGTATAAGGACTTCTACGAGGGTCATTCCGTAAATAAAGTGAATTTTTCGGTATAAGGACTTCTACGAGGGTCATTCAATAAATAAAGTGAATTTTTCGGTATAAGGACTTCTACGAGGTCATTCAATAAATAAAGTGAATTTTTCGGTATAAGGACTTCTACGAGGTCATTCAATAAATAAGGTGAACTTTTTCGGTATAAGGACTTCTACGAGAGTCATTCAATAAATAAAGTGAATTTTTCGGTATAAGGACTTCTACAAGGGTCATTCAATAAATAAAGTGAACTTTTCGAGGTATAAAGACTTCTACAGGGGTCAATTCAATAAATAAAGTGAATTTTTCGGTATAAGGACTTTCACGGTCATTCAATAAATAAGGTGAACTTTTCGGTATAAGGACTTCTACGAGGGTCATTCCAATAAATAAGGTGAACTTTTCGGTATAAGGACTTCTACGAGGGTCATTCAATAAATAAGATTTTTCGGTATAAGGACTTCTACGAGGGTCATTCAATAAATAAGGTGAACTTTTCAGTATAAGGACTTCCACGAGGGTCATTCAATAAATAAAGTGAATTTTTCGGTATAAGGACTTCTACGAGGGTCATTCAATAAATAAAGTGAACTTTTCGGTATAAGGACTTCTACAGGGGTCATTCAATAAATAAGGTGAATTTTTCGGTATAAGGACTTCTACCAGGGTCATTCAATAAATAAGGTGAACTTTTCAGTATAAGGACTTCTACGAGGGTCATTCAATAAATAAAGTGAATTTTTTCGGTATAAGGACTTCTACGAGAGATCATTTCAATAAATAAAGTGAATTTTTCGGTATAAGGATTCTAATACAGATAGAAGCTTACTTTTTTTTTTTTCTTTTACTTCTTTTTCAAAGGGATTTGATTTTTTTACAGACTGACAAAAAAACTTTAAAGGTTTTGGAGATTAACAAAGATGTCCGACCAAAAAGTATGCTCCAGGATTGAACAGAGGTCAGTTATCAAGTTTTGGTTGCTGAAGGGTGCAAACCAGTTGAAATTCATAGGAGAATGTCAACTGTGTATGGTGTCACATGTTTCATCCAAAAAATTTCTAGAACTGAGCTAAATTGTTTAAAGAATGACGGATCAGTGTTGAGGATGAAGAAAGGCCTGGGAGACCTACAGAAGTGAGCTCTCCAGAGGTGATCGAATCAGTCAATGACCTCAGTTAGTCTGATAGAAGGGTAACAGTGGATGACATTGCAAGGACTTTGAGCCTATCTGTTGAACAAAGGCAGGGGTCATAAGTCACATGGAGTCGTCTTGCATCAAGACATCACAAGGCCTCAGACAGCTGCCTAAACGGTGCAGACCATCAACGAGCTGGGCTGGGAACTGATCCCTCATCCTCCTTACAACCCTGACCTTGCTCCTTCAGACTTTCACCTTTTTGGTCCGTTGAAAGCGTTCACGAGAGGCACGAAGTTTGAAAGTGACGATGAAGTCAAAAGTGCTGTGAGCGATTGGCTGAGACATCAATCCAAAGTTTTTTACGCTGATGGAATACGGAAGCTTGTGCGAGGATGGGAAAAGTGTGTGACACTGGTGGGAGACTACGTTGAAAAATAAAAAAAAGTAAACTTCTATCTGTGTTAGAAGTCCTTATACCGAAAAATTCACCTTATTTATTGAATGACTCTTGTATTTTGGTTTTATTAAAATTCTAAAAATAACCTTTTGAAACAGTAAAATTGCCGATTGTGTATACAATATTGTCAAGATGTCAAGAGAATTGTCTGTACAATATTTTGATGTCAAGAGGAAACCGCACCTTTCACATAACGTATTTTATTTTTTGCATTTTTTCTTTCCTATTGTTTTCTTTTTTGTTTCTTTATTATTTTTGTGGGTGTGTTTTGTAACATTACTTACAAGTCAATGAATCCACACAATACACTAACCAAAGCTTGGTTGGTTGTTTTGTTTAGCGACATATCAACATCTATGGGATATTTAATACTGTAATATTTTGTACGTAAGTCAATGTTTATAAAATATTTAGATTATCAAAGATGAAGGAAAAACTTGAAGCAACTGAAATATGGTTCTACAGATGCATACTGGATATAAAGTGGGGGATCAATTCCATATTACAATCAATACATAAACTGACCCCTCACTTTGTGACCACGGCAGTTTCTATACATTTATATTCCAGAGATCCAAAAGCACAAGGATGCATTCCAGGAGCTGAGAAGAGTATTAAGAAACAGGAAACTTTCACTAGAAACAAAGAAGAGAGTACTGGATTGCTATGTGATATCAATTCTTCAATAGGGCAGTGAATGATGGACAATCTCATCGAAGATGAAGGAAAAGCTTGAAGCAGCTGAAATGTGGTTCTACAGAAGGCTGCTGCGGATATCATGGACCGAGCATGAGGTTTTGGAAAGGATGGAAACGAAAATGGAAATTAATACTGATCATCAGGAAAAGACAAGCATGTGACGTTTTGGTAAGAACGGAAACGAAAAGGAAATTATACTGAAGAGACAGCTGGGACATGTATTGAGGGAGGAAGACTTGTAGAATCTGATACTCCCAGATCAGATAGAGAGGAAGAAGAGACAGGAGAAAGTTGCGGGTAATATATCTGAAGTGCCTGAGCAGGTGAATATGAGAGCTCGCTTTGGGTAGGGTAACAGGAGAAAGCGTGCTAAGAGGCACCAGGGATAGGGAGACGTAGAAAGCCATGATCACTTACGTCCTGAAAGGACAAGGCACATAGAAGAAGAATATATATGCCTACTGTTTATAAGAAATTATAATGTGGATATAAAATGGGGATCAATTCTATATTATAATTAATATATAAACTGATCCCTCATTTTGTGACCATGCTAGTTTCTATACATTTATATTCTAGATTTATGGGCTTGAGATAGTGGATGGCAGAGCGGGGTTTGGGTGGTGTAACAGGAGAAAGCGTGCTAAGAGCCACCAGGGATAGGGAGACGTGGAAAGCCATGATCGCCTACGTCCTGAAGTGTCATGGCACATATATTTTAAATACGTCTTAAATTAATTAAAATTAATATTTTGTTTTACAGTTTAAATATTGTTTAGAAGATTAATGCTTTCTATTAAATTCAAATTGCTTACGAAGTATTAATATTAACTTCAAATATTTTTTTCTGGATTTTTAAAAATATATATCCTCGAAACCAGTGGCCATAAGTCATATAGCACAAATATGATACCGGTCAATGACACACTGAGAAGACTTGTTACGTCACTGATGACTGCTCTTAGAATGAACAAGATATCATATCCCCATGTTTATTACAGATAGTCTCAAAATGTCCCTGAAATAGTCAGTCAGTCAGTTAAGTGTCATACGTGATACACGCTTGGGCGATCATGTCTCGAAAGAGACATGACTGACTGGGTAGAAGATTATCCCGTAGTAGGTTGCCATTGCTTTCTGCGGTAGACTGGTTGCCGACCAAGGCTATAGAACCCAATCTGTAATGTTATTTAACCCATAACTGGAAGGAATAGACGGACTGATACCTTTCCCAAGGGTATTTGCGCGTAAGTGAAGGCAATGAATTCAGCTGGAATTCGAACTCGGCTCCCCGATTTCCGAGCCGATATCTAATGGACTACAACGCACATATCTTCAAAAAACAAAAAACAAAAAATTCCGGGGTTCACAGTCCCTCCCTTCTTACACAGCTGGATTGGCTTGCTTTGCTTGCCGGTCCCTGGCACTTTGAAAAAAAATGCCAATCCACTATATCAGATAGTTTGAGAAGCACTGGTCTAAGTTACAATAAATTTCAATAAAATCTCTTAATGTTTGTTTTTTTTATCGTTTCACCCCAAGTAAGGCGGTAACACTAATGATACTTTTATTTGTTTGGAGGTTTAACTACCTATCAATCCTTATGGGATCATTTAAGGTCATAACCAATGTATTTTGGGTAAGGTTATTTTATTTTTACAATATTTTTCTTTTCGAGTATCAAGATTCAATGGGGTTTGTTTTTAAGAGCATGTTCCCCAAGTCCTACTCTTGTTATTTAACCCATAACTAGAGGAAAGGGACAGATTAATACCTTTCCCAAGGATACCAGTGCTTATATATCGGAACATATATCGGGCTACAGGAATATAGACTTATCATGAATATGAACACATCTTCATTCGTAAGGAATAAAGTACTGACAAACCAAATTTACAATGTATATAGAAAGAGAAAAGGCATAAAGATACGCAAATATCTATCTATCTATCTATCTATCTATCTACTAGCAGTATAGCCCGGCGTTGCTCGGGTGTAATGAAAGCTTTAAAACTAATCCATGGTCCTGGAGCTCAGACTCTTTGGACGTTAGCAAGAAAGACAAAAAAGCAATAGTTGTTTCCAGTTAAAGCGAAACCTTAGACTGAAAGAAAAATGAATTGATGTAAATCAAATTTTGATTTCCTGGTATCGATATCAAATAAGTTTTTTCATCGTAAACTGAATTTTGAAGGCTAAATAAGACCTCTGAGTAAATGTTATCATGGCTGAGACTAAGAACTACAATTATACCTACTTAGGGCCAAACCATATATATATATATATATATATATATATATATATCGATTTTCTGCACTACTGTAAAAACTCCAACCTTGAAACTTGTGAATATCGTTTCTTATATCTTTGTCTATGAGTGTATCAAATTTGATTAAAATCGGACCACTCCTTCTATGACCCGATTTTTTCGATTATCGATTTTCGATATTTATCGGGTGTACCTCGACACAAAACCTAGCTAAGAACACTCGCAGATGCTTATAGTACAACTGCTTAAGTTTTCAAGAAAATCGGTTCAGCCGTTTCGGAGTCTATAGGTAACGGATACACACACACACACACACAGACAAAGTTCCATTTATAAATAAGTTTAGATATGAAGACACCTTCATTCGTAAGGAATAAAGTACTGACAAACCAAATTTACAATGTATATAGAAAGAGAAAAGGCAAAAAGATATATATATATATATATATATATGCAGAACCGTGCAATAGAGAAAGCGTCACACGCACGCACACATTTTTTTCTTAATGACACGCAGAATTTTATTAACGAATATGCACTTAGATAGAGTTTTATTGCTCGGGGTGATATGTGTGGTGAATCCGTGCATTCACTGCTATGTCTTTCGTCCATATCGGATGACTCATTTATAAATATGTGTACGTGTGTGTGTTTGTGTGTGTGTGTGTGTGTCTGTCTGTCTGTCTCTCTCTCTCTCTCTCTCTCTCTCTCTATATATATATATATATATATATATATATCTGCGCCCGCGTCTTCGCACGGGCTCACGAGAGCGGAGACGGTGTACGATATTGTGCGTCGAGAAAATTACTTACGTGACAAGAAATTACTCTCCTGCTCCAAATACCTTCAGAGGTAGACACATATATAAGACGGTGAAAATCTTATCTCATTTTGACTACAATTAAATCTCTCGAGTGAGCACGCGTACGTAGGCACGGATACGCATAAGCACACTCCGACACAAGCACTATATATATATATATATATATTGTCATCCGCAGACAGATCTGTTTCACCGTATCACAGTTCATCAGTACGGTTAGACTCCGATTGCTTTTTTACCCAGAACTGAAACCCGACCGAAACGGCCTCAGTCGGCGTCTCTACCCCTGATATATATCACGATAATACACCGGTTCTCGCTCGATCACCGATGTTAAGCAACGTTGAGCCTGGTCAGTACTTAGATGGGTGCGGTGGATGTCACCTCGGAAAAGGAAATCGGTGAGCCGAGTTCCAATTACTGTCGAACACTCTGCATTCACTTACGCACTGGTACCCTTTGGAAAGGTATTAATCCGTCCCTTCCCTTTAGGTTTGGGTTAAATATCTGCGGTCTGCTGTTCATGCGATCCGTGGTGAACTTCTGCACCAATTGTTTATTATCAGTAGTTCCAAAAAGATGGTGCTACACAAGACTTCACCACTAAAAACAATTCTTTGTGTGGCAGTCTGTTTTAGACACTCATACGTCGAAATTGACGGGAGAGTCCATTATATATATATATATATATATATATATATATATATATATATATGTGTATTTATATATATATGTAATGTGTGTTTTGTCCGAGTTTCATTAAAAACTCCCAACAAATTATTACGATTATGCATTTAGTTAATTTTTTTTATTCATGAAAATGAGATTAGCCGAAATCTTGTATATGTAATACAGGGTGACCCAAAAAACGGGAACTTTTTAATAAACCAATAAAATCAAGTGATGGAAGAAAAATCTTTTATTCAAAGTAAATGTAACCTTAAAACATGCCATTTAAGAAACAATAATGGAATTTTGATTTTTTAAAAATTAAGTCCTGTAGATAGCGTCCTCTTTTACGAATGCTTTCTTGAAATCTGCTGTTGAGACAGTGACAGTGACTGAGATCCCCTGTTCATTTTCAAAATATAAGGTCCGATGATTACATGTAATGAAATACACACCATACTGTCACCTTACTAGCGTGTAAAGGGTGCTCATGAACTCTATTAGGATTTGTGTTTGCCCAGTAACGGTAGTTCTGCTTATTCACGTAACCTGTGAGATGAAAATGGGCCTCATCTGACATCCATAACTTGCTTAGATATTCATCTTGGTCCATGGTTACTGACATGGCAGAGTATTTACTTCATGAGGTCACTGTTTCGCAGTGCTACCACTTGCTTATATCTGCCAACACACACTTAAAAACTCCCGTTTTTTTTTTGGGGGGGGGTCACTCTGTATATATGGGTGCGTTTATGGCGTAGTAGATATCGGCCAGGAATGAGGGATCGGAGATCCGATTTCGAATTCCAGTTGAATTCACTTACGCACAAATATACTTGAGAAAGGTATTAATCCATCTCTTCCCGCAAGGTATCGGTTAAATAACAGAATAGATTAGGTTCTATAGCCTTGGCTGGTCACTAGTCTACCTCAGAAAGTAATATTAACCTACTGCGAGAAATCTTCTGCTCAGTCAATCATGTCTCATTCATAAGACATGATCGTCCAAACGTGTATCACGTATAGCACTTAATTGACTGATATATACTGTTAAATTGTAGCGATGCTTTGTGCCAAAATTTCAGTTTTTTCAAAAATTTACTCGTAGAAAGGTATTTTATTCCAACAGTTTTTTCTGTCATAAACTTATCGATGGAAATTTTTTAGTATTTGTATCTTCTCGGGGTGTAGTTGGTAGACGAATTAATGACCGCTTGGATCCGTTCTCCCAGCCGTTCCACGTAGAACCCGGAACATTACTTTTTCTCGGGACTCCGTTTCCTGCGCACCCTAAACAAAACGCTGTCTCCCGAACACCGGTGTAGCCTTCACGAATCGCCAACACCAAAAACTGCCTCCGAAACAGAAGTTGGCTCTTTTTATGTGTTTTTGGTCTCGAGCGAGAAACCGTAATTTCTCGCTTCTGAAAAGCCTCGTTTTCACCCAATGACGCATGCGCCTTGTCATTCCAAAAACTGCATTGCATAAGCTCGCCTCGTGGTTCCATGACATCTACGAACGCATGTGCAGACAAACCGCCTTCTCTTGCTTCGGCGAGGGTAAGTCTCCACCTTAGATTTACGCTATATTTCTATTGTCGGATTAGAAAAAAAAATGCTAGATTATTTTAAACCCTGATTGGGAGCAATGAATCGCAGGCTATTTATAAATGGATATTAGCAATGTTTTAATAATAATATTGAAAACTGTAAACAACAATAGTACCAGTGATAGTAGGCTCACTTGGAATGATGAAAATGGAACAAAACTGTATACTGAAAGAATCCCTGGCAATCCCAGCTTAAAAGAGAAACAAGAAATTGTCTCGATAAGTACAGTCGACACGTTAAGAAGAACTTTGACCTTATGACGCTAGTGAATAATAGAAAATGGCCACAACACACACCACGACCTGCCTTAGGTTTTTCCAAACTGTAGGTAGGTAGTGACCATAGCAGAAATCGAAATATGATGAAAATTACATAATAATAATAATAAAAAGAAAAAAAATAATAATAATAAAAAAACTTGCCTATTAATTGATATGGCTTGTCCAGCGGATTGTAACATAGCAAGCAAGGAATTCGAAAAACTGTCAAATTATAAAGACCTGGAAATTGAAATAGAAAAAAAAATGTGGAAATTGAAAACAAGAGTCGTGCCAGTGATAGTAGATGCACTTGGAATTATGAAAAATCGAACAAAACAACACATTGAAAGAATCCCTGGAAACCCCAGTTTAAGAGATATACAAAAGATTGTCTTATTAAGTACAGCCCACACACTAAGGAGAACTTTGTCTATGTCACGCTACGGATGATAGGGGAGATAGAAAAACATGAAATGGAGCCATAACAACACGCCACGACATGCCTTAGGTCTTCCCACAGACTTGGTTAGTTGTGCGACCATAGCAGAAATCGAAATATGACGAAAAATGACATAATAATAATAATAATAATAATAATAATAATAATAATAATACAACTATTGGCTTCCTCACATACATAGAAACAACAAAGGACTGGATGATACAATTAGTCAAACAGCATGAAAACAGAAAGAAAAAATATTCAATAATAAAAGAAGGCAGTAAATACAAACAAGATTTACATTTAGTAGATTCTGTAGAAAAGCAAAATAGAAGCCAAGAACCAACTATTGCGGCAAAAAATATGAAAATGAAAGCCAAAGATAAAGCTCTTAAACAGATGAAACAGCGATGGCAAGACAAACCTCTGCATGGCCAATATCCAGAACGTGCCAATAAATCCAATGTTGATAAAGTTAATACTCATCGATGGTTACGTGCATCTGGATTAAAGTCTGAGACTGAAGGCTTTATTCTTGCAGCGCAAGACCAAAGCCTTTTTACTAGAAACTTTCAAGCAAATATTATACATAATAATATGGATCCAAAATGCAGGTTTTGTGATAAATGCCAAGAAACAATAGACCATCTAATCTCAGGCTTCGTTAATTTCCGTAATATGTTTACATTTGTTGATATTAGAATACATTTCAGAGCAGAGATGGTTATTACGTCAGATCATATGGTGGCTTTTCCTATATGGATAGGGGTCGCAGGGGTAGAGTCGCCGACTGACGCCATTTCGGTCGAGTTTCAATCCTGGTTAATAAAGCAATCAGTCTAACCATACTGATGAGCTGTGATACGGCGAAACAGATCTGTCTGCGGTTGACAATATTTACGCTCTCACACCCTGATTGAGCACTCTGGAAAAATAGTAGACTTTGATAAACAGTAGTTACTCTGGCATGTACGCATCGCTCATTCAGTGAAATGAATTAGAGTGCTGTAGCTATTGGGCGCGTATAATGATATGCGCTAAAAAGTCTGCCTACTTCCACCGAATGCCCATAGCCCAGGGGTTGAGTCGCCGACTGACGCCATTTCGGTCGAGTTTCAATCCTGGGTAAAAAAGCAATCGGAGTTTAACCGTACTTATGAGCTGTGATACGGCGAAACAGATCTGTCTGCGGATGACAATATATATATATATATATATAAAGTACAAAGCATGAGTCTGGTGTGTCTTTGTACTTATCAACGCTCTATCTACAAGATATCGAGCAATTCATCATAAAAAAATGCTTGCCGTAGTACTTTTATCAGTAAAATGACTGAAAAAAAAAGAACCTTGGCGCTAAACCTTATCAAAATTAAACACGACAAGGATAAGTTGGTGAAATATTTATTGAGTTTTTCTTGTAGCCTCAATTTTTTTCTTTTGGTGGGGATCATTCTATTAATTATCATACGTAATACCCGCTTGGGCGATCATGTCTCAAAAGAGACATGATTGACTGGGCAGAAGATTATCCGCAGTAGGTTGTCATTGCTTCCTCCGCTAGACTGGTTACCAGGCCAAGGCTATAGAATCTGTCCTGTTATTTGACTCATAGCTGGAGGGGGAAAGAGATGTATTATATTATTATGTAGTAATTAGTGGGGGATCAGTTTATTACTTCATAACAATAGAAATCCGGTCCCCTACTTTCTGCCTAGTAAAAGCCTTAATCATGTTTCCAACTATTATATTCAGTCAGTTAAGTGCTATACGTGATACCCGCTTGGGCGATCATGTCTCAAAAGACATGACTGACTGGGTAGAAGATTATCCCGCAGTAGGTTGCCATTGCTTTCTGCGGTAGAATGGTTGCCAGTCAAAGCTATAGAACCCAATCTGTCCTGTTATTTGACTCATGGCTGGAGGGGGAAGAAATATATTATATTATTATGTAATAATTAATGGGGGATCAGTTTATTACTTCATAACAATAGAAAACCGGTCCCCCACTTTATGCCCAGTAGAAGCCTTAATCAGGTTTCCAACTATTATATTCAGTCAGTCAGTTAAGTGCCATACGTGATACACACTTTGGGCGATCATGTCTGTGAATGAGACATAACTGACTGGGCAGAAGATTATCGCGCAGTAGGTTGCCATTACTTTCTGTTTAGAAACCATATCAATTAGTAGCCAAGTTTTTACTGTCCGTTTTTTTTTTTTGACAAATATGTCTTACCTATTTCATAGACTTCTCCGTCGCCTATGAATTATTCAAGACCACCGAGGAGCCACCCGACCCCACCCGCGTCCCTGAAGCGGCAGAACATCAGGAAAGCCTCCTTGGCCTTTTCCTTACATCCTGTCTTGATAAATGCTTGTCAAAAGTGTTACCCTCCTTGGGCACATCAGACCAGAGACTGGGAGAGCTTTCGACCTAATACGACGAAAGCTCCTCTTTCAACTTTCTTCAAGCACGCTGCCTCCAAAACTGTTTCCCTCATCTCTTAATGAACCATTTCTGGAATGTGGATCTTTATACCAACTTCCAACAAATGCAAACAACCAGACCTGGTCCAACCCTAAACGCGCGGCGGGCATATCTCACCTTAACCATTACATCAATATCTATTGCAAGGCGCGGTGAGGGTTGACTCTTACAACATTTAGAACCTTTCTCAGTCCTGGAAAATGCCGTGTGCAGCTATGCACAATCGTCTCAGTCCAAAGTAAAAAAGAAACGAATTGGATTGATGCCAAACCAAATTTTTTCTGAGGCTATTTTTTTCGATCTAAGATAGGGGCTTTTTTTCTGACGTTTTTCTCTGTGGTCATGACCAACATATCTGTTTTAATCTTACCATAAATTTTCTTTCCCATTGTTCTTTGTTCAAAATATATTTGTTTTGTAAGCAGAAATTCCTGCAAGGTTCCGAATATAACATTTCTTCCCAATGAATAAAAGGGTTAATACTGTTTTTATCGCGTCGTGTGATATTCCCCTAAACATTTGTTTCTTATCATTCTATCTACATTTAAAAATATATATATATATATACATTGAAATGTTTGCAGACATTTTTTTTTATTTGACACTAGCAGTATAGCTCGGCGTTGCTCGGGTGTAATGAAAGCTTTAAAACTAATCCATGGTCCTGGAGCTCAGACTCTTTGGATGTTGGCACGAAAGACTAAAAAGCAATAGTTGTTTCCAGTTAAAGCGAAACCGTAGACTGAAAGAAAAATTAATGGATGTAAGTCAAATTTTGATTTCCTGGTATCGATATCAAATAAGTTTTTTTCGTCGTAAACTGAATTTTGAAGGCTAAATAAATCCTCTGAGTAAATGCTATCATGGCTGAGACTAAGATCTACAATTATACCTACTTAGAGCCAAACTCGAAGCAAAAACTAAAATAAAAGGGCTGAAAAAAATACAGACATACAGGCAGATAAACACACAAACATCTTGCCTTTTATATATATATATTATCGATTTTCTGCATTATTGTAAGAACTGCCGCCTTGAAACTTCTGAATATCGTTTCTTATGTCTTTGTCTATGAGTATGTTAACTTTGATTAAAATCGGACCACTCTTTCTATAACCCGAGTTTTTCGATTATCGATTTTCGATATTTATCGGGGGTACCTCGACACAAAACCCATATAAGAACACTCGTAGACGCTTGTAGTACAACTGTGTAAATTTTCAAGAAAATCGGTTCAGCCGTTTCGGAGTCTATAGGCGCACACACACACACACACACATACAGACAAAATTCCATTTATAAATAAGTTTTGATGAAACCGGTTCTTAATTCAATTTTGGTTGAATGTCTGATGAATTCTTTTTGGAATTGTTTGCCGGGATTACGTGTAAAACGGGTTCAGCGTGTCTTCTATGCATTCATCTTGATTCCGAGCAGATATGTGACAAATCATCAAATCAAATATTTCCTTCCAACTTCTTTTGTTTTCCTAACGTCATCAAGAATTTCTAGCTGCCAACGAAAAAAAATACAAATGAGAAGTCATTTTTACTACGTTTTGATACTTTCGTCTAAGACTAACAAACGTCGAATTTGTATATTTTCCTTCTTCATCTTTTTCTAAGACTTTTTCTTCTTCCTGATCTTCTTTTTCTTCTAATACTTCTTCTTGTTCTTGTTCTTTTCTTCTTCTTCTTCTTCTTGTTCTTGTTCTTGTTCTTTTTCTTTGTATTCTTCTTCTTCTCCTTTTCTCTTTCTTCTTCTTTTTCTTCGTCTTCTTCGTATTCTTCTTCTCCTTTTCATCTTTCTTCTTCTGTTACTTCTTCTGTTTCTTCTTCTTCTTCTTCTTCTTCTTCTTTTTCTTTCTTCTTCTTCTTCTTCTTCTTTTTCTCTTTCTTCTTCTTCTTATTCTTCTTCTTCTCCCTTTTCTCTTCTTCTTCCTTTTCTCTTTCTTCTTCTTCTTTTTCGTATTCTTTTTCGTATTCTTCTTCTCCTTTTCATCTTTCTTCTTCTGTTTCTTCTTCTTTGTATCGGAAAAGCAAGTAAAAGAAAGGGAATTCCACAGGCGGGAAGTGCGAGAAAAGAAACTGTTGGAGTAGAATTAGCTTATACATTTTATTGATTTCACAGTAAAAGGGTGGGACCTAGTTGCTAATCTTTTTGCTCGAGTAAATTCATATATAGGGGGCACCAGTGAGTTAAGTTCATCGGAGTAGAAGCCGTGAAAGTATTTGTAGAAGAGACACAGGGAAGCCACATTGCGCCGGTGAGAAACTGACTGTATCTGAGCTGCTAAGTTGGGATCTATCAGATTAGAGATTCTCCGTTGGATTTTGTCAAGGACCCCGAGGTGGATAGCAGCAGCACTAGACCAGATATTGCACCAGTCAGTCAGTTAAGTGCCATACGTAATACACGCTTTGGGCGATCATGTCTCGAAAGAGACATGACTGACTGGGCAGAAGACTATCCCGTAGTAGGTTTCCACTGCTTTCTGCGGTAGAATGGTTGCTATCCATGGCTATAGAACCTAATCTGTCTTGCTATTTGACTCATAGCTAGAGGGGGAAGAGATATATTATATTATTAAGTAGTAATTAATGGGGGATCACTTTATTACTTCATAACAATAGAAGACCGGTCCCCCACTTTATGCCCATTAGAAGCCTCTATCATGTTTCCAACTATTATATTCAGTCAGTCAATTAAGTGCCATACGTGATACACGCTTTGGGCGATCATGTCTCGAAAGTGACATGACTAACTGGGTAGAAGATTATCCCGCATTAAGTTGCCATTACTTTCTGCGGTAGACTGGTTGCCAGCCAAGGCTATAGAACCCAATCTTTCCTGTTATTTAACCCATAACTAGGGGAAAGAGGCGGATTAATATCTTTCCCAAGAGTATTAGCGCGTACGTGAATGCAATGAATACAACTGGAAGTTGAACTCGGCTTTCCGATTTCTCGTTCCGAGCCGATATCCACTGCACCACAACGTACATCAATGCATAGAGAATTTTATCCGGACATTTTATTGTCGTGGAAGTCGCCATATGCTTTTTCATTCATTAACTTTTGAATTATGATTCATCAAAAAATTAAAGTCGGAAAATTGTTAAAATTTTATTTGCCTTTCTCGTATATAATAGGCGTGACGGGCAGAAAATAAACTTTTTGTTCTGTAATATAGAATAGACACAGTGGAAGGTATCAATTTACGTTTGTGCTAATTCCATTTAAAAACAGTCATGGTTACAATTGCAAAAAACAATGACATTAGTGTTCATAACTTATTTCATGGTAGTCGTAATGGCAGCCGCCATGTAAAATAATGATGGCGCTGGAGATAAGGGACATGCCAATAAATGGTATAATGGTATGGAATGAATCGTGGATATCAAAGCGAAAAGAAAACAAGGACGGAAACTAAGTAAAGAATTTGGACTTGTGACAGGCTCTAAAGATCTGAAGAATTCTTCAGACTCATGTTTAGCGTCAGTAGGTGGGTTCGTGCAGGGGTTCGAATTGTTGCTAAACACAATATGTATATATATATATATCTATATATAACGATCCAAAACATATTGACGCAAAAAATAAATAAATAAATAAGATCAAAAGGAAAAAAAAAAAGAATACAAAAAAAAGTAATGTTCTTCATTGTATTTTTTTTTAATACTTTTTGTGGGGAATAGGTGTGAGGAGTCAAAAATGGATGAAGTGGGGTGGCGCTATAGATCCGTTGATTAAGAGCAAGGTTGGTAAAGGGTTAAGTGTGGCAGGGGGCTCATTGTGAAACACCAGCTCTTCGACAATTTGCCAGCCTTAAAAGAACGCTAAAACGATAAGACTTATCGGAACAGAAGGGGGAAAAAAAAATAAGAAAGGAATTTTAGAAGGGTATATGTTGGACACGTGTGCGTAGGAGACGGATTCGCCTGGGATGAGGTCTAGAGTAGGGGAATGTAAGTGAGATGTGGAGAGGTGGGGTAAAGATAGGAAGAAAGAAATAAAAAAAGGTAAGGAGACAAGGGTCGAGGTTAGATGGTAAAGTGCCCGTGATTTATAAAGACGAGGAGAAAATGGCCACTGTAAATGTATAGAAAGACTTTTCCATAAACAGATAGACAGAAAGATAAAAGTAAAAAGACCCAGTCAGAGAAAGATACACACACACACACACACACACACACACATATATATATATGAGAAACAAAACAGTAAACTCCCTTACCTGTAAGAGAATATGTTATATCAAAGTAAAGCACACAGACGGAAAAGCTTCCGATCCGATCCTCTCATTGAAATGAGTAGAGAGAAGCCGGTAAAGGAAATGCTGAGTTGTGAAAACTGGTCAGGCTGAGAACCTTTCGGCAGACACGCCGCACAGTCAGAATCGCCGACTGATGTAAATTCGGTTGGGTTTCAATCCCGGCTAGAAGTAATCGGATGGCTAACCGTACTGGTGAGCTGTGATTCAGCGAAAGACATCTGTCTGCAGATGACTATATATATATATATATATATATATATACTCCTCCAGCTCTTTGCCAGCCAAGGCTATAGTAGCTAATCTGTCCTATTATTTAATCCATAAATGGAGTGAAGAGACGAATTAATACCTTTCCCAAGGAGTGCGTAAGTGAATGCAAAGAGTTCAACTGGAATTCGAAATCGGCTCCTCGATTTTTCGTTTCGATATCCACTGCACCACAAATTCCGGAGCAGTTTTTTTTTTGTTTTTTTTTGGCTATTTATAGTGTTGCTTGTTAGGTATTTTTTATTTATTTCTTTTATTTATGATTGATTGATTTTTATTATTGGGTGTTATTATTACGTTTAAGTGGGTTTACCTGTGCATTCATGATTTGTTACTTTGGATATTATTTACTTAATCATTTAATACTAGCAGTATAGCCCGGCGTTGCTCGGATGTAATGAAAGCTTTAAAACTAATCCATGGTCCTGGAGCTCAGACTCTTTGGAAGTTGGCACAAAAGACTAAAAAGCAATAGTTGTTTCCAGTTAAAGCGAAACCGTAGACTGAAAGAAAAATGAATGGATGTAAGTCAAATTTTGATTTCCTGGTATCGAAATCAAATAAGTTTTTTTTTTCGTCGTAAACTGAATTTTGAAGGCTGAATAAGTCCTCTGAGTAAATGGTATCATGGCTGAGACTAAGAACTACAATTACAGCTACATAGAGCCAAACCCGAAGCAAAAACTAAAATAAAAGGGCTGAAAAATAGATATACAGGTAGATAAACAGACACACACACAAACATCTTGCCTTATATATATATAGATATATATATATATATATATTATCGATTTTCTGCACTATTGTAAGAACTGTAAACTTGAAACTTCTAAATATCGTTTCTTATGTCTTTGTCTATGAGTTTATCAAATTTGATTAAAATCGGACCACTCTTTCTATAACCCGATTTTTTCGATTATCGATTTTCGATATTTATCGGGGGTACCTCGACACAAAATCTAGCTAAGAACACTTGCAGACGCTTATAGTACAACTGTGTAACTTTTCAAGAAAATCGGTTCAGCCGTTTCAGAGTCTATAGGTAACGGACACACACACACACACACACACACACACAAAGACACACACACACATACACAGAGAGAGACAAACTTCCATTTATAAATAAGCTTAGATTTAGTTATCTTTTGGTTTCGGTTAATTTGTTTTGCTTATTGTGATTTATTTATATATTTGTTTTTTTTTATTTTAAATTTTCGATTTTTAAGTTAGATAATATAACTTTCTTTAATGTCAGCATTTTGAGATGAGTTCTAAATTTTCTTTAGTAATAGGTTTAATATTTAGTTATCTATTGGTTAATATTAATTAATATTTTAGTTATCTCTTGGTTTGAGTTAATTAATTTTGCTTATTTTTATTTATTTTAATTAGTTATTTTCTGTTTATTCTTATTAATTTTCAATTTTCGTTTTTTAAGCTAGGTAATAAAACTCTCTTTAATGTCTGCATTTTGAGATGAGTTCTGCACTGTCTTTAGTAATTGGTTTAATATTTAGCTATCTATTTGTTAATATTATTTAATATTTAGTTATCGATTGGTTTGGGTTTATATATTTTGTTTATTTTTATTTATTTTATTTGTTTATTTTTTGTTTATTTTTATTAATTTTTCATTTTCGAGTTTTAAGTTAGATAATAAAACTTTCTTTAATATCTACATTTTGAGATGAGCTCTGAACTGTCTTTAGTAGTTGGTTAAATTTTTAGTTATTTATTTATTTATATTATTTAATATTTAGTTATCGATTTGTTTGCGTTTATATATTATGTTTATCTTTATTTTATTTATTTATTTTTTGTTTATTTTTATTAATTTTTCATTTGGAATTTTTAAGTTAGATAAAACTTTCTTTAATATGTACGTTTTAAAATGAGTTCTAAACTGTTTTTAGTAATTGGTTTAATATTTAGTTATCTATTGGTTAATATTATTTAATTTTTTTTTTAATCGTATCACCCCGAGCAAGGCGGTAACGCCACTGATGTGCAGGGGGCTACGTAATAGAGAAAAGATTGAGAAAAGTGAAAGCCGGAAACCACATCCTAAACGAGGAACAAGGGATGAGCCTCTACACCTGTTCAATAGACGTGGGTGGAGTGTGAACCGGGCTATAGATAGATCTATCTACTCCAATTAAGTATTTACTTATCTATTGGTTTGGGTTTGTTTATTTTGCTTGTTTTTATTTATTTTTTATTTATTTTCTGTTTTTTCTCATTCATTTTCAATTTTCGATTTTTAAGATAGGTAATAAAACTTTCTTTAATGTCAGCTTTTTGAGATGAGTTCTGAACATTCTATAGTAATTAATGTTGGCTTAGGAAGGTAATTACAGCTATTTTCCCCTACAGGAAGAGTTTACCATAGCTCAGTGGTAGAATCGCCGACTGATGCCAATTCGGTCGGGTTTCAATCCTGGGTTAAAAGTAATCGGTTGTTTAACCGTACTGATGAGCTATGGTACAACGAAACAGATCTGTCTGCGGATGATTATGTATATATTTCATTTTTAAACGAGTTATTTCGCTACCCAGGTTTCTACCATGAGTGGTGTATTTGGGAGATTTTTAATAACTGATTTTACCGGAAATGCAATCACTAGTGGTTTTTCCACTGGTTTGCTTAAGTGGCTGTTCCTAACAAGTCACTAATATTTTTAAATATTTGATGGCTTATTTTGCCATAATTGTGGTCTTTCACTGGAAGGAAAGCTTGTTTGCCAGTTAATATTTGTGTTTTATTACTTAAATTTAATTTGTCTGTGATGATTTTAGCCTCCTTATTGATGTTTTCAATGTATAAATTTGGGGCTTTTTTTGTAAGATTTAGTTAATTCTTCCATGATATTTTTTTCGTATATTTTTGGGTTTATTTGGTCTATTTTTTTTTTATAATCGTGTCGCCCCAATCAAAGCATTTTACTGCCACTGATGTGCAGAGCGTTACATATGAGGAATGTTGAGGAGTGAGAGGTTGCAGGGGTGTCAAGAAGAGAGTAGAAGAGGGAAGAGAGTACTGATGAGAGTGGGGGTGGATGTAGAAAAGCATGAGAGAGAGAGGATGTAAGTTAGTGAGACAGGAGATGACTATTGACTTTACATTTAAATTCTTGGAGATTGTAACTGTCAGGAAAACAAGTATGCGGAAGAGAATTCCACAGGCGGGAAGTGCGAGAAAAGAAGCTGATGGAGTAGAATTTGCGTTTATATATTGCTGGATTTAACTCCTTTAATAAGGTTGGTTTTTTTTTAATTTTCTTTACTTTGGTATTTAGTAATTTCTGGAATTTATTTTTGATTTCTTTAAATTTTATATTGTCCAAAATAGAAATCATGCCTTTTTTAAAAGTAATTAATTCCTTGATTAAAGGGGGATAATTCGTTGTTTTAAAATTGAAATTACTCACATTTTTATCTTTTTTTTGTTTTTGTATTTTTATTCAAAAAGAAAAAGCTCGATGAAAGCAGATAGGCCTGAACTAAAAGAGACAGGAAAATGTGGAGGACCACTATCGCCTAAAGTCCTGAAGAGACAAGTCGCATAAAAGAAGGTCTGCACCGGTGCCAATGCCTGGCTAGCTGTCTGGAAGATTATAAGAAAATTTATAATTAGAAGACATACACAATTAAAAATATACAAAAGCAATTGAAATAATTCAAATTTAATTGGCCTGAGTAAAATATCAAAAAGCAATTTAGATTTGAAGTAAGATAACATTTGCTTTCACAGAGACGTGCGAGCGATCACACACACACACACACACACACACACACACACACACACATACACACATACACACATATTTATATATATATGTGTGTGTGTTTGTGTGTGTGTGTGTGTGTGTATATATCATATATATGTATATATGATTGCATTAAGCATGAAACTCCGAGTCATGCCATAGACATAGGATAATATGTATTTTTATTAATATATATATATATATATATATATATAAATATTAATAATAATAAATAATAATAATATGTATATTAATAAATATACATATTATCCTATGTCTGTGTCACGACTCGGCGTTTCATGTGTAATGCAATCATCAGGTGCATATTTCAAACTGGCAGTTTAATAAATATATATATTATTAATTTATATTGTCATCCGCAAACAGATCTGTTTCGCTGGATCACAGCTCATCAGTACGGTTAGACTCCAATTGCTTTTTTACCCAGGATTGAAACCCGACCGAAATAGCGTCAGTCGGCGACTCTACCCTGGGCTATGGGCGTTCGGTGGAAGTAGGCAGACATTTTAGCGCATATCATTATACGCGCCCAATAGCTAGAGCGCTCTTATTCATTTCACTGAATGAGCGATGCGTACATGCCAGAGTAGCTACTGTCTATCAAAGTCTACTATTTAATTTATATATTTCTTTTTGATATGTCACATTAAATAAATAACAAACATTGTGTCTCCTTATTTTTAATAAAATCCGTTCATAATCACGGATAATATTTCGCGTATTATAGTTAAAAGATGTTAGAAATTAGCTGTTACGTTCACAGATAATTTTATTATCATTCTTTTCTCAATGTTCCCAAGTACTTTCAATCTCCTTCCGAGATCATATTTAGGGGTGTGAGTTATGAAGCAAAAAATAACCGCAAAACTAACGGTTGACAAATTGCTTAGCGTTCATTATATATATTTACATATAATCAAGCTCTGTTCATACATTGAGCACTGTTTTATTAACCCCGGAATAATAATGTACATGCTACTCATATGTATATTTATTAATTTACGTCACTATATATATATAGTACTGTGCAAAAGTATTAGAACTAGAACTATTTTATATTTTATGAGGCATCAAAATAAAATTTAAAATCACCCTTGTCCTAACACTTTTGAACACTACAGGTAGTGTGAAAAGTATTAGAACAGGGGTGATTTCCTAAAAACCTCACTGAAATTCAAATACAAATAAATTCAAATACAGGTTGAAAAGTAAAGTAAATTGCTAATATATATTTATTATTTAAAACCAGGTGTAAAAGAAATGTAAAAGAAGTTATATTTAATTTTTCCTATTTTCTATTAAACAAAGTTATTTTGAAAGTCTATTTTTTTTATAAAAATTGATAAATCTAATGTTACTTCGCAAGACACCCTTTGGGAACAAATACAAGCTGCTTGGCAGGAGATACTATTAGATACACTGAAGAAGCTTGTGATGTCAATGCCTGACAAAATGAAGACTGTGATCAAAGCAAAAGGCTATTATACTAAATATTAAATTTATTTTGTAACAAGTATTTTTTGTTGTTAAAGCATTTGTTGAGTAAATCAAATAAAATTACTTTAATTAAATTGTTTATTTTCTGTCAATATGTCTTCTAAAAGATAAAATAGTTCTTGTCCTAATACTTTTGCACAGTATTGTATATATACTAGGTGCGATTGGTAAATTGTCGCAATGATTTTGACGCCTCATAAAAGATAAAATAGTTCTTGTCCTAATACTTTTGCACAGCACTGTATATATACTAGGTGCGATTGGTAAATTGTCGCAATTTTTTTGATGCCTCATAAAAGATAAAATAGTTCTTGTCCTAATACTTTTGCACAGTATTGTATATATATCCAAGTTAATAACAAACGAAGAATGTATTAACAACGTTCAAAACATTAATTTAAAACAGTGCTCAGTATAGAAATAGAGCTATGAATATTTATTATAAGCTATAGTTTAGAACATGTACAAAATATAATTTACTACAAATACATTTTGTTTCTATAACAATTCAAAAATCTATTATTCTTCTTTTATGTGCCTTGTCCCTTCAGGACGTAGACGATTATAGCTTTTCACGTCTCCCTATCCCTGGTGGCTCTTAGCACGCCTTCTCCTGTTACAACATGCAACCCTCGTCTCATCATCCAACTGATTAGGTCCTGCAAATATGTTATCCGCTCCTTTCCTCTGTCTCCTTTTCCTCATATCTGGCCTGTTAGTATCAGGTTCTCCACAACCTCTTTCCTCATTGCATGTCCCAGGAACTTCAGCTGTCTCTTCCTGATACTCAGTATTTTTTTTTTAATCATATCACCCCAAGCAAGATGAAAACGCTACTGATGTGCAGGGGGCTACGTAAGTGAAAAGATTGGAAAAGAGAAAATCGGAAACCACATCCTAAACAGGAAACAAGGGATGAGCCTCTTCACCTGTTCAATAGATGTGGGTGGAGTGTGAACCGGGCGATAGTTTAGTCTATCTACTCCAATTGAAAAAAATATAAAGAAAAGAGTGAAAAGATTGAAAAAGAGAAAAACCGGAAACCACATCCTACACAGGAAGCAAGGGATGAGCCTCTTCACCTGATCAATAGACGTGGGTGGAGTGTGAACCGGGCAATAGTTTAGTCTATCTACTCCAATTAGTCTATCTACTCCAATAATATTAATTTCCTTTTCGTATCCATCATTTCCAAAACCTCATCATTTCTCACATGCTCGATCCATGATATTCGCAGCATCCTTCTGTAGAACCACATTTCAGTTGCTTCAAGTTTTTCCTTCATCTTTGACGATATTGTCCAGCATTTACTGCCATATTGAAGAACCCACATAGCAATCCAGTACTGTCTTCCTAGTTTCTAGCGAAATTGTCCTGTTTCTTAATACTTTACTCAACTTCTGGAATGTTTCATTCGCCATACCAATTCGCCTTCGGATCTCTGTGTCGCACTTTCTGTCTTCTGTTATAACGCTTCCCAGATATTTAAAGTTTTGTACCTGCTTGATTTTAGTATCCACCACCTGTATTTGGCATGTTGGGTTGCTCTTTTTGCTGATGACCATGCATTCGGTTTTCTTGCAGTTTATTTGTAGTTACTCTGTTCAGTCACTCTCTTCAGCTACCTTCTGCAGGATGTCTTGTAGTTTCCTTTCTGTGTCTGTTATCAGCACGGTGTCATCTGCGTACCTTATGTTGTTTAAATTGTGGCCTCCGATGACGAATCCTGGCATAACATCTAGAGTTCTCAGAATTGTCTAGCTGTACAAGTTGAATAGATTCGGTGAAAAGATACATCCTTGTCTTTCGCCCCTTTCTATCTTTGTTTACATACATACAGTACCTGCTTGATACTAGTATCCCCGACCTGTATTTGGCAATTTTGTGTTGCTCTTTTTTGCTGATGATCATGCATTTGGTTTATTTGTAGTTTTTGCTTGTCACTCTCTTCAGCTACCTTCTGTATGAGGTCTTGTAGTTTCCTTTCTGTGTCTGTTATCAGCACTCATCTCACTTTTCCTTTATTTTTGGACAATTTTTTTTGTATGAGGTAAAGAGGATAGAAAAGATGGGAAAACAAAAAGAGAAATCGGGGAAAAAGGGGGGAAACAAAAAAGAAAGAGAGGTTCAGATGAAATAAAGAGAGTGATAAAGTAATATAAATAGAAGGAATATATAGGAAATAAAAAGAAAGTGGTGACCGGAAATAAAAAGCCAAGAGGAAAATAGGAGAGAAAGAGGAGAGAGCCGATGATAACGTCACAGAGAGAAATAGATCCCCAATTAAGGTAGGAAGTGGAATATAGACAGATACACATAAGGGTCACGCGATACATTGGCTTAACAAAAAGGAAAAGGTGAGAAAAAATAGAAGGAATATAGAGAAAATAAAATGAAAGTGGTGACCGGAAATAAAAAGCCAAGAGGAAAACAGGAGAGAAAGAGGAGAGAGCCGATGATAACGTCACAGAGAGAAATAGATCCCCAATTAAGGTAGGAAGTGGAATATAGACAGATACACATAAGGGTCACACGATACATTGGCTTAACAAAAAGGAAAAGGTGAGAAAAAATAGAAGGAATATGGAGAAAATAAAAAGAAAGTGGTGACCGGAAATAAAAAGCCAAGAGGAAAACAGGAGAGAAAGAGGAGAGAGCCGATGATAACGTCACAGGGAGAAATAAACCCCAAATTAAGGTAGGAATTGAAATATAGACAGATACACATAAGTGTCACGCGATATTTTGGCTTAACAAAAAAGAAGAAGTGAGAAAATGCACAGGGGGGAAAAAGTGTTGCTGGGATGATAGTAGGAACGTAAAAGAAATAAAAATGTCAAACAATTGGCCGGTAGTGGATTGCAGATAGTTACATTCGTTGTATACATACCAGAAAACTAAAACTTTTGGCATTTTTTATCAAAAATAAATGATGAAATCACATACACAAACATATGAATTATTTAAAAAGCGCAGATCTGAAACTATTTCGAAAAACCAAACGAAAATATAAATTCATAAGTATTCATATAATAAAATGAAAATGTAAATTAAAAATTTAAAAGTTAAAAATTAATTTATATAAAAATTTTATATAATATAATATTATTTTGCTTATATTACTAATTATATAATATTTTGCTTATATTACAAATTTTATGGCCTCACTAGGTATCTCATACTTTCGGCTCAATATTACTAATTTTATGGTTGATGTAACATGATGAGCTATGAAAAAAAGTTATATCCTTAAAAATCAAACAACATTAGATTCCTCCATTGGCCACACCAGTACCACCTTTACTCTTAGGTTAACTCGTCACTTATCGAAACATCGATTACAGCGATAAAAACAAGCTAAATTCGATTACATATATATATATTATTAAGTAAATCATCGAGCTTTATATACGCCCTCAACAGAATGCAGAAAGCACTGGACGGCCGTTTCGTCCTATCTTTGGGACTCATCAGCAGTGCGTATCCACTATCAGGAATCGAACCCAGACAGCTGTGGTTGTTAAGCTGACGTTATACCAACTGTACCACGGGCCCTGGTGACGAGGAGGCAACGAATTAAGCTCGATGAAGTGCGCCGCTCCTCACGAATTCCGTGGTGGAACTAATCCAAGCTCCTTTGCCCATAGGATAGTGCCTCCCCAAGCAACGACTTCCGCAACCAAGCCGCTAAATCCATAGCGTGTTTCGTGGTTGAAGCACAGAGATATAATTCAAGAAGTAGTAGGAGGATTTGAACAATTATTAAGTAAATCATCGAGCTTTCGAATATCAAGCTCTTATATAATACTCTTGAATATATATATATATATATATATATATATGTGTGTGTGTGTGTGTGTGTGTGTGTGTGTGTGTGTGTGTGTGTGTGTGTGTCAGGAAAAGAACTGAGGATTTCTATCCATCTAGATCGGCTGATATCTATCACGTAAATATGTTTCTATATGTGCTGATTAATTGATTACCAGCCACCCACCCACCCGCCAAAATTGTTATATAGTAGTAACTGAAACCTTTGGCACTCTTTATAAAAAATGATGAAATCACATCCCCAAACATAGGAATTATTTAAAAAAACGCAGATCTGAGAATATTTCGAAAAACCAAACGAAAATATGAATTCATTTGTGCTTTTATAATAAATTAGTGAAGTAAACTAAAAATTAATTTATATATATAAAAAAATTAAGAGTAGAGATCATACAGTTAAAAGTGAATATTGTGGTACTAAGATTAATAATTGGGCTTCTCGACAAGGTACAGCGGAGGTAATGTGATCGATACTGACTTGGCAGACCGCCTGCAGTCTCTCTCTCACCGGCGCGACGTGGCTTCCCTGTGTCGCTTCTATAAATACTTTCATGGCTTCTGCTCCGATGAACTGGTGCCCTCTAGGTTCGAATTTGCACGAGATACTAGATTAGCAACTAGATCCCACCCTTTTACAGTGAAACCGATAAAATGCAACCGCAACTTCTACTCCAACAGTTTCTTTTCTCGTACTTCCCGACTGTGGAACTCCCTTCCACATGACTACTTCCCCGACGGCTACAATCTCCAGGAGTTTAAATGTAAGGTCAATAGACACCTCCTAACACAATACCTCGATTCCATTCTTTCAAACACTCTTCCCATCCTCCCAACTATCTATCACCCCACTTCTGACATTTCCTATATCTAACCACTCTTTCTATTTACCTTCCCCTATGTAGCCCCAAGCGCAATAGTGGCAGTGGAATGCCTTGCTTGGGGTGAAACGATTAAAAAAAAATACTGGTAAGGTTTATCGTTTCTAGAGATCCAAACTTTAGATTTAGTAACATGATTGTAAGGTTAGTTCTTTAATGTGTTTGCAATTTACTGTGGTTTCATACCTCTGGTTTCGTAATATGTCACTTTTCATGCATTTAATCTCCATATATTTCCATTTTTTTCATGGAGTCAAAAGAAACATGGTTCTTTTACCAATTTAGATATTCTAGCCTGCTTCAAGATTTTCCATTTAACTTTCGGTGTCTTATCTTCGTTTTTTAACTTCAAACAATATTTACAAAATGATGTCATATTTTGTTTGTTCTTGTTGTTGAAGGATGAGAGGTGATTGTAAAAGCGCTTTTTAAAAAAGTTCATAGTATTTCCGATATTAATTTTAACTTCCTTAGGATTCTCCACGGATGAAATCGAACACATATATATCAGCATTTATATATATTAAGCACTTAGTAGGTAGTAAGCTTTGGTTCGAGTTTCAACCATTCAGTCAGTTAAGTGCCATACGTGATACACGCTTGGGCGATCATGTCTCGAAAAAGACATGACTGACTGGGCAGAAGATTATCCCGCAGTAAGTTGCCATTGCTTTCTGCGGTAGACTGGTTGCCGACCAAGGCTATAGAACCAAATCTGTCCTGTTATTTAATCCATAACTGAAAGGAATAGACGGATTAATACCTTTCCCAAGGGTATTTGCGCGAAAGTGAATGCAAGGAATTCAACTGGAATTCGAACTCGGCTCTCCAATTTCTCGTTCCGAGTCGATATCCACAATGCACATCCGCTAAATTCGTTTATATATATATATATATATATATATATATATATATATATATATATATATTATTTTTTAATTCAGATATTTCAATCCAAGGGAAAAAAGCAGGAAGGTAAATTCAAAAACCCGATCCTAATTAATATTAAAAATTTTATTTTAATATTAAAAAATGATACTGGATTGCTATGTGATGTCGGTTCTTCAATATGGCAGTAAATGTTAGACAATATCTTCGAAGATGAAAGAAAAACTTGAAGCAACTGAAATGTCGTTCTACAGAAGCATACTGGATATAAAGTGAGGGATCAGTTCTGCATTACAATCAATATATAAACTGACCCCTCACTTTGTTGTCACAGCTGTTTCTATACATTTATATTCCAGAGATCCAAAAGCACAAGGATGCATTCCAGGAGCTGAGAAGAGTATTAAGAAACAGGACAATTTCGTTAGAAACAAGGAAGAGAGTACTGGATTGCTATGTGATGTCGGTTCTTCAATATGGAAGTGAATATTGGACAATATCTTCAAAGATCAAGGAAAAACTTGAAGCAGCTGAAGTGTTGTTATACAGAAGGTGCTGCCGATATCATGGACCGAGCATGTGAGCAATAAAGAGGTTTTGGCAAGGATGAAGACGAAAAGGAAATTAATACTGAGCATCAGGAAGTGACAACTAAAGTTCCTGGGACATGCAATGAAGAAGGAGGGCTTGGAGAACCTGATACTAACAGGCCAGATAGAGGGAAAACGAGACAAGGGAAAGCAGCGGATAACATATTTGAAGGACCTAATCAAGTGGATGATGGCACGAGTGTTTCATGATGTAACAGTAGAAAGTAAGCTAAGAGCCACCAGGGACAGGGAGATGTGGAAAGCCATGATCGCCTACGTCCTGAAAAGACAAGGCATATAGAAGAAGAATATATCTGCCAATTGTTTATAAGAAATTATAATGTGGATATAAAATGGGGGATCAATTCTATATCATAATCAGTATATATACTAATCCCTCATTTTGTGGCCATACTAGTTTCTATACATTTATATTCTAGATTTATGGGCTGGAGCTAGTGGATTGCAGGGTGGGGTTTGGGTGGTGTAACAAGAATGCATGCTAAGAGCCACCAGGGATAGGAAGCCGTGGAAGGCCATGATCGCCTACGTCCTGAAAGGACATGGCACATAAAAGAAGAAGAAGAGTATATTAAAGGCAATAATATCTGAAAAAATAATTTTTATACAAGATTTGTTTTCATTATTTTATTTATTTCATTATTTTACAATTTTAAATTGAGTAATTTATAGAGTTTTTAAATGTTTGCAATATTCAGTTTCAATGGTGTAATTCTTAAAAAATACTATTAAGTAAAACTGAATTTAATCATTTATATTTACTAATTTATATTCACTAGTCATACAGTGGAACCTCTACTTACGAAAGACTTTACATACAAAACTTTTAGGTTACGAAACGCCTCTTTGAAAAAATATTGTCTCTTGTTACAAAAGAATATTCAGGATACGAAAGGCGGAAATTTCAAAAGACGCGGTACTTCTCGCAACTCTCAGAGTCTACCTCGTTGCTTCCTTAAGTGCCTCCTTATTCTTGATAATGCCTCTGCCCACCCGTCCGGACTCGAAGATGATATCCTGGAGGAGTTCTCGTTTATTAAGGTGCTGTGCCTCCTACCTAACACCAACTCTATCCGCCAGCCCATGGACCAACAAGTCATTTCGAACTTCAAGAAACTCTACACGAAACAGCTGTTCAAGAGGTATTTCGACATCACTGAAAACACCCAGCTTACCCTTCATCAGTTTTATAAGCAGCATTTCGATATTGTCGTTTGCCTCAAGATATTCAACATGGCTTTACAGGAGGTGACCAGACGTACCCTTAATGCGGCTTGGAGAAAGCTGTGGCCCGATACTGTTGCCTCACGAGATTTTGAGGGGTTCGGGGTGGAGGCTTGCAACCGATTAAGGCATTTATAAGGGAAAAAGAATCTCTACTTACGAAATTATAACGTTACGAAACGAATTCCAGAACGAATTAATTTCGTAAGTAGTGTTCTACTGTATATTGTAATGCTTATTAGAATGTGACGACTCTGAATATTTCAAAAGAAGAATATCGATTAGGTCTTTATGTGTATATTCAGGCAGAATTTGTAAGTATGAATGTTCGTACATGATATTATCATTAAAAGGTCACATGTTTTTAGAGTTTTTCTTCTTACGGAAAAAAACCGTCATATAATCTTTATCGTCTGCTAGCAATTTTGATTCATCATTCTGAAATAATCAACACATTAGGCAGTCGATAAATTGATCAATACATCAGAAAAACAAGAAACCATGATTAAGAAATACTTGTATACGACATTTTATGCTATAAGCAAGTAATAGTTGTTTCAATCAGATTAATTTTACCTGAAATTTGCTAATTTTTCTTAAATAACGTTTCAGAAATATAAATTTTATTTTTGTAAGATTTTAAAACCGAGAATTAAATTTTGTTTACAAATGAAACAAAATGGACGAATTTATCGATTTTAAAGAAAAAGAATCGAATCAATATTAAAATACTCCCCTGTATTTTACTTAGTGGAATTAGTCAATTGTAATCCGTTAGCTTCCAATTAAAGATGAAATGAAAGGAAGCTTTTTCCTTAAAAAATCATTTGAAACCTTGCAGATACCGCATCATTTAAAATGTAATAATCAATTTGTTATAAAAACCGGTAAAACTGTCCAGTTATTTCAAAATGTCAAATCAAGCGGTTGATAACAGATTAAAAAAAAAAACTATGTAGGTTGGAAGTGGTCGAATTAAATAGAATTGAATTTAGGAATTCATCTTCTAACTTCTGCTGGGTCCTGGGTATGACGATAAACAGCATCCAGTAGCAAAGCCTTTGATTGGGAGATTGTGAGGAGAATGGGACCACCTCTTAATTGCTGTTGTTCCCAGCTCCACCCTGACCCAGAGTGGTAGCACCTGTTAGGGTCCCAGCAATGGGCAAATTGTTGACCTCCAAACTGGGGTCAAAACACTAGGAAAGTATAAAACTACACTTATATATATATATATATATATATATATATATATATATATATATATATAAATGAACTTTTATCAGGAAAAATATTACCAAAAAGACATTTTTGAAGAAAAATAATTATTCTCAGCAAAACATTTTTTAATATAAAACTGGAAGACATTTTAAGTTTTCTAAAATAAAAAAGAATAAAAACCAAAAAAAAATTCTTTAAATTTGACTAAATCAACCTACTCACTATCACCGAACATTAAAAGTCAGTCAGTTAAGTGCCATACGTGAAACACGCTTGGGCGATCATGTCTCGAAAGAGACATGACTGACTGGGCAGAAGATTTTCTATCCTGCTCTTTAAACTATAGCTGAATGGAAGAAGTAGGTTGCCATTGTTTCTCCGCAGTAGGTTGCCATTGTTTCTGCGGTATACTGGTTGCCAGCCGAGGCTATAGAACCCAATCTGTCTTGTTATTGAACCCATAACTGGGTGGAAGAGACGGATTAATACCTTTCCCAAAGGTATTTGCGCGTAAGTGAATGCAATGAATTCAACTGGAATTCGAACTCGGCTTCCCGATTTCTCGTTCCGAGCCGACATCCACTGCACCACAACGCCCATCCTGAGGTTAAACAAAACTCAAGCTCAAACTCTAATGTCTGCTTTCTTCCAAAGTTTTATATTCTCTCTGTTTCCTCGATTATTCCTAATTTTACCCGAATTAAAAACTTTCCCACTCTTCTGTGATTCTTATCTTGATCACAAATCCGACAAAAACGAATGTGCGTCTAACTCTTTAGCCCTCAACACGAAGCAATGCCGTTCAGCCTGAACAATCCTTTACCGCTTTCTGGCTCCTTACAATGTTGTAAAAGATGTCTTCAGTTGGGCTTTTGAAAGGTAGAAATTAACAGAGTTGGAAATGATCAAAAACGCTTTTCATTGGTCATTAACTACGACAAGCAACCAATGAAAACATCCTGTGACCTCAGATCGCCTTGTCAGTTCTCCACGCCTTGACTGCCATGCTTTGAAGGGAACCGGTAGATGGTAGGGCGGATTGCAGATGGCGTCGGCACGGTTCAGTGCAAACTAGCTGACATTTGGATGGAATTGCCTCTCAAAGATTCGCTGCCTTCAAATGACAGAGTTTGAAGGGGTGGGAATCAGAAAATTATCCTTATTTTTATGTCTGTATTTGTGTGTGTGTGTGTGTGTGTTTCGATTCGATAATCTAACAGTGTGGATGTGCGTTGTGGTGCAGTGGATATCGACTCATAAAGAAAGAATCGGGGAGCCAAGTTCGAATTCCAGTTGAATTCATTGCATTCACTTGCACACAAATACTCTTGGGAAAGGTATTAATCCGTCTCTTCCTCCCAGTTATGAGTTAAATAACAGGACAAATTGGATTCTATAGCCTTAGCTGGTAACCAGTTATCCGCAGAAAGTAATGGCAACCTACTTGGGGATAATCTTCTACCCAGTCAGTCATGTCTCTTTTGAGACATGATCACCCAAAGCGTGTTTCACGTATGGCACCTAACTGAATGACTGAATATAATAGTAGGAAATATGATTAACGCTTATACTGGACATAAAGTGGGGGATCGGTTTTCTATTGTTATGTAGTAATAAACTGATCTCCCACTTATTACTACTTAATAATGTAATACATCTCTTCCCCCTCTAGCTACGAGTCAAATAATTGGACAAATTGGGTTCTATAACCTTAGGTGGCAAGCAGTCTACCGCAGAAAGTAATGGCAACCTACTGCGGAATAATCTTCTCCCAGACATGATCGCTCAAAGCGTGTATCTATTATGGCACTTAACTGACTGATTAATCTGTCTCTTCTTTCTCCAGCAATGGGTTAAATAGCAGGACAGATTGAGTTGTATATACTTAGCAACAAAAAAAATAATGAATAGAAAATAATTGTAACATACTCAAGAAAAAATTATCTGTCAAGTCAGTTATGTCTCTTTGGTGACATGATCGCCCAAGTTTGTATCATGTATAGCACTTAAGTGACTGACTGAATCTAACAGTGTTTTCTTTGTTTTTCTTTTTTTTTTTTTTTTTTTGCTTCCTTTCAGTTCCATATCTCTCTTTAATTTATTTTAATTATCATTCTGGAAGATTTCGTTTAATAATTAATTACTTTAACATTAATAAAAACATTCTGAAAAAAATTGTTAAGATTGTTAAATACCACTATTTGTCTCAATTTTAAAATCGGTTTGTAAAGAACAATCAATCATCTAACAAAATAATATAACAATATTTCCACAGTATATTTGTCTTCTTAAAGTCATGTTTGAAAACTGCATACAAATATGAAAAAAAATTATAAAAAATATACATTTTCCTAAAGGATGTATTCTAGGTCTTACGCTTTTCCTGATCTTCATGAAAGATCTCCCCGATGTAATAAGATTCCAAGTATGTATATAGGCTTACGACACTACGGTTTACTCTCGCCTCCATCAAAAATCTGCCGAGGCTAACAAAGCAAACCTCGCTGCCGAGCTAGAAAAGTTCCTCTAATCCGTGGTGGTCTGGGTTAAGAAATGGCTCGTGAATTTTAATGCTTTCAAAACGAAACTGCTATTTATTAGCCATCACAAACAATCGCTCTGAACACCCCCATTAACATGGATCAGGCTAGTCTCCCTGAAAGTAAAACACTGCGCCTCCTTGGGTTAACTCCCACAACAGTGGAATGACTATATAGAATACATAGTTAAAATTGCTGCTAAGAAGGTCGGTTCTCTGTGTAGGGTCAGGAATTTTTCTTGTCTGAAACCATTCTGCACATATATAAATCTACCATCCGTCCGTGCATTGAGTACTGCTCCCATATTTGGTCGGTTGCCCCTGCTAGTAGTTTTTGACAAAATCCAACGGAGAATCTGTAATGTGATCGATCCCGGCTTAACAGCTCAGATACAGTCGCTTTCTCACCGACGCAATGTGGCTTCCCTGTGTCTCTTCTACAAATACTTTCACGGCTTCTGCTCCGATGAACTTAGCTCACTAGTACTCCCTATATATGAATTTCCTCAAGACACAAGATTAGCAACTAGGTCCCACCCTTTTACTGTGAAACCAATAAATTGTAAACGCAAATTCTACTCCACAGCTTCTTTTTTCGCACTTCCCGCCTGTGGAATTCCCTTCCATTTACTTGCTTTTCCGACAGCTATAATCTCCAAGAATTTAAATTTAAAGTCAATAGTCATCTCCTGTCACTAACATCCTCTCTCTCTCTCATGCTTTTTTCTCCGTCCACTCCACTCTCATCAGTATTCTCTTCCTTCTCATACTCTCTTCCTGACACCCACTGTAATCGATTTAAGTTTTAAGTTGTCTTGCTCCGCATTGTTAGCTGTGATTAATTTATTAATCTTTGCTTTTAGTTGAGTGGTAGGGTTATTTGTAAATATTTTTTTAAAATTTGGTGTGATCATCAATTATACTACGCGAAAGATTATCCGTGAGTATGATGGAATTTTATTAAATATATATATATATATATATATATATATATATATATATATATATATATATAATTGGAGTAGCTAGATCTATCTATCGCCCGGTTCACACTCCACCCACGTCTATTGAACATGTTAAGAGGCTCATCCCTTGTTCCCTGTTTAGGATGTGGTTTCCGGCTTTATCTTTTCCAATCTTTTCACTATTATGTAGCCCCCTGCGCATCAGTGGCGTTACCGCCTTGCTCGGGGTGATACGATTAAAATATACATATATATATATATATATATATATATATATTAGCAGCCTATATTTCATATTGTAAGTAGTTACTTGGTTTAGTGAGAGATAAATATTAGTAACTTATATCTGTGTCTATAAGTATTTGTTTCGTAGATATGTAAATATTAGTGGTTTATATTTAACGCAATAAACATGCACTTAGTCACAACGAAGTTTTGTACTGATTACTCAGTTGGTCTTGTTAAATCAATTATTGCGCAATGGTCAGTTCGGTCCTCACTAGGTGATCCTTGCTTTCGGCTACATTTATGTTTCGTGTAGTAAATCGCTATAAGCATGCACTTGGTCCGTGGATATTATAAATATTTTTCATTTATTTTCTAGTGTAAATACATTTATTTGGTCCGGGATGTGTTAATATTGATCGCGTAGATGTATTACTGCAATAATTTTCTTAATTAAATGAGAGCTTTACGAAAGTTTTCACGGCTGATTTTCTGCTTTGCCCACAAGGCAATCATCATTTTTTTTATCATTTTTAATTATCTGTTAATTTTTCTGATATTTTTGCATCTATAATTATGTATGATTTATACATAATTTATGTATAATTATATATTTGTATATGACTATATAAGATTTATACATCATCTATATATGACTGTATATGATTTATATGTAATTATATAAAATTTGCACATGTCTATATATGTTTCATGCATGACTTATATATGATTATATATAATGTATATAGAATTATATATAATTTGTATACGACTATATAGAATTTATACATGATTTATATATGATTATATATGATATATATATAATTACTTAAAATTTGTATATAACTGTATATGATTTATACATGACATATATGATTGTATATTATGTATAAAGAATTATATATTTTTTCTATATAACTATAAAGGACTTATAGATCATGATTTATATATAATTATATATGAATTATGTATGATTATATAAGATTTATGCATGATTTATATGTAATTCATATATGAGTTATATATGATTATATATTTTATATTTACATATGATATATATATGATAATCTGTTTATATATTTTTCATATATGATTATACATGATTTATATATCATTATATATGACTAATATATGATTCATATATGATTATATATGATTTATATGTGATTATAAATGGTTTATATATTATTTATATATCATTACATATGATTAATGTATGATTTGTATGTGATTATATATGACATATATAATTATTATGTAATATGATTTATATATTATATATCTTTATATATGATTCATATATTATTCTAAATGATTCATATATGATTTATATGTGATTATATATAACTTATAAATGAAATGTGATTATATATGATGTATATGTAAATATCATTATATATGATTAATATATGATTTATGTATGATTATATATGATTCATATATGATTTATATGAGATTATATATGATTTATATATTATTTATATTTTATTATGCATGATTCATATTTGATTTATATGTGATTATATTCGACTTATATCCGATTTATATGTGATTACATGTAGCTTATATATTATTATGTGATTATAATGTTGATAAAAATTTATGAACTATTTATATATGATATATATATTTATATAGGATTTATATACGATTTATATGTGATTGTATACGACTTATATGTGATTTATGTCTGATTAATATACGATTATATATGATTTATATGTGATTACAAGTGATTTATATATGATTCATATTGATTCATATTAGGTTTTTATAAGTTTATATATCATTTATACATGATCGTGTGTAAATTTCTATATGATTTCTATATTATTTTTACATGATTTTTATATTTTTTGTATCCATGATTTATTTAATTCTTTTATGTATTTATATTATACTATAATTTTCATCATAATTTTCTGATAATTTTTTTTCTCTTTTTCACTCTTTTTCTTTCTTTTTCGCTTTGCTTTTTCTCGTTTTTTATTTATTTGATCTTTCATTTTCATTCTCTTTTCATGTTAATTCTAAAATTTTCATTTCATCTGGGAAATTAAATCCTTAAAACATAATCCCCATAATTTCACCCTTAAAATTTCAAGAAAAAAAATTGGCTTTTTCTTTATTCATCTTCCGTTTTATTTAATTATTTCTTTACTTTTTAATTTAGTTTTTTTTATATTTAAGAGAATTATTTTCATTTCGTTCATTCTTATTTAGTTATTTATTTTAGTTTTCATTTACGATCTAATTGAAATGAATAAAAAATATCGAGAAAAAAATAAATCCTAAAATAAATAAATTAATAAAAAATACAAAAATAACGTCGACATTGAAAAGAGAAAATAAATCGATTCGAGAGAGAAAGAAATAGAAATGAGTTTAACATCTAGACACTTTTTTTTAATCGAATATCCAATGTATCGATCTGCTTTGTTAAGTGAGCATCTGCTTCTGCGATCCTTGGGGGTGAGTAGCTATTAATCACGTGGACAGTTGAACGTACGCTGATTGGCTGAGGGGTCCCAGGTTGATTGCTCTCAATCTTAGCTGTTGTCCAGTTTGACAAGTAATCGTGCGACGCAGCAACTCGCGGTGAAGTACACACTATAAAAAACATAACAAAAAACTAAACAAAACAAAACCTCGGAACACATGTAAATAAAATAATGTATAAACGTAACTGTCTGCCAGTTTGCTCTGCGTTACAGACACACAAGACCAGAAGAATGCGTGCAGTAGGTTACATATATTTACGCACTCATGAACAAAGAATATTTTTTTTTAAACTGAGGCTATAAAATGTTTGTACAGACAAGTGAAAAGGAACCTCATTATACACACGCGGCCCAAATTTTTTGCCGATCGTGATGAACTGATGTCATTCAAGTCAAATTCCATGGTCCCCTATGAAGACTTAAGCTCAAGCAAAGATCTGAACAGAATTTTTACGGTTTATATCTATAACATAACCTACAAACTTTGAAGTAAATAAAAACAAGTTCTAGATTCTAGAAGGATTCGGAAGGTTCTAGAAGGCTCTAGAAAGTCATAGTACTGGTACCCCCATACATGAATTTGCTCGAGCCACAAGATTAGCAACTAGGTCTCACCTTTTTACTGTGAAACCAATAAATTGTAAAAGCAAATTCTAATCTACCAGCTTCTTTTCTCGCACTTCCCGCCTGTGGAATTCCCTTCCGTTTACTTGCTTTCCAGACAACTAAAATCTTCAAGAATTCAAATGTAAAGTCAATAGGCATCTCCTGCCTCACTAACCTGCATCCTCTCTCTCTTGCTCCTTTCTGCGTGCACTTCACTCTCATCAGTTTTCTCCCCCATCTCTTACCCACTTACTGGTACCCCCTATAACCTCTCACTCTTTCTCTTAGCTTTTCTCCTATGTAACCCCCTGCAAAACAGTGGCAGCAAAATACCTTACTTGGGGCAATATGATTATATAAAAAATTTAAATAAAGGCAATGGAATTTCCTTCCGTTTATTTGCTTCCCCGACAGCTACAATCTCCAGGAGTTTAAGTGTAAAGTCAATAGTCATCTCCTATGTTGCTAACCTGCATCCTCTCTCTCAAGCTCCTTTCTCCGTCTGCTCCTTTCTCCGTCCACTCCGCTCTCATCAGTATTCACATCCTTCTCTTACCCACTTCCTGACACCCCCTGTAACCTGCCACTCTTTTTATAACTTTCCTCCTATGTAGCCCCCTGCAAAACAGTGGCAGTAAAATGCCTTGCTTGGTGCGATATGATTAAAAAAAATTGAATATAGGCAATGGAATTTCCTTCCGTTTACTTGCTTCCTCGACAGCTACAATCTCCAAGAATTTAAATCTAAAGTCAATAGTCATCTCCTATCTCACCAACCTGCATCCTCTCTCTCATGCTCCTTTCTCCGTCCACTCCACTTTCATCAGTATTTTCATCCTTCTCTTACCCACTTCTTGACACGCCTATAACCTGTCACTCTTTCTCATAAATTACCTCCTATGTAGAACCACATTTCAGTTGCTTCAAGTTTTTCCTTCATCTTTGATGTTATTGTCCAGCATTCTCTGCCATATTGAAGGACAGACGGCACGTAGCAATCCAGTACTCTCTTCTTTGTTTCTAGCTAAATTGTCCTGTTTCTTAATACTTTACTCAACTTCTGGAATGCTTCCTTTGCCATGCCAATTCACCCTCGGATCTCTGTGTCGCACTTTCCGTCTTCTGTTGAAACACTTCCCAGTTATTTAAATTTTTGTACCTGCTTGATTCTAGTATCCCCGACGGGTATTTGGCATATTGGGCTGCCCTTTTTACTAATGACCATGCATTCGGTTTTCTTGCAGTTTATTTGTAGTCCTTTCTTGTCACTCTCTTCAGCTAGCTTCTGTAGGAGATCTTGTAGTTTCCTTTCTGTGTCTGCTATCAGCACTGTATCATCTGCGTACCTTAAGTTGTTTAAATTGAGGCCTCCGATCACGAATCCTGGCATAACATTAAGGGTCCTCAGAATAGTCTCACTGTCCAAGTTGAATAGATGGAAACAATTAATTTAAAAAAAAATGAATTTTTAACTTTAGAATTTGATTTGTTCACTACATATACAGAGGGTTATTCAAAAAAGAAGTTGCATTTATCTAAAATTTAACAAAAATAAATACGAAGAGACAAAACCAGATACAATATATTACTTGATATCTTGAATTTTTTCTCTTTTCTTTCGATGGAAATTAATTTACAAAAAGAAAAAAATTAAGACATGAGGTTTCTGACACTGCCTTCATGCATGCTTATTGTTGGTAGTTACGTGATCGAAATTTGAGGTTGATCAATTCAATTAAACATTTTTCTTTTTGCTGGGACAGTATGAACATGACCGCTCCGCTCGCAGTATGCACCATGAAGGAACAAAGAGCAATGATCTGAATCTGAAGAGAACATGCTATATCACTGATAACTCACTTGTTTCTCATTACTAATTCTCTAGCGTGAATTTTCTCTTCACTGGTTGAGATTGACGGGCTTTCTGATCTTTCTATGTGCGTCACGCTTGTCCGGCCACTTTTGAACTTCTCGATCCGCGTTTTATTAAAAGCTTCCGTTGAATTTCAGCTTCTGACTAAACTTCCGACCAGAGAAATTAGAATACTGCTCGTTATTGCCGTCAGTCTAGTCCCGCGTTTGAATTCATAAAGTCAACTTCGATAAAGGAATGTTTGCCAGTGCAATTACCACGAATATATTCATAAAAAAGGTCAGAAGAAAGTTATATTTCGGCCGTGGGAAAGTGATGGAAGCCAATATGTCAGGTGAAGACCAGACATTTCAGATTCTTCTTTGGGCACAAACAAATTTGAAATGTAGCATTCATGCCAGCAGCAACGGTATACGACCCAGGAATCAGCGCCTTCTAAAATGGTGAACCGCATTATATATTTACGGAATTTGATTTCGGTGTTTTCGATCAGGCTTCTGTTGTCGCAGATACATTCTTATAGATTAAGCTTTCAGGTATGCTACTTATAGCAGAAATATTTGTGCAGCACGTGGAGAAAATGCATGGAACGAAGGAAAAATAGATGTCTACTCACGGTTGATTGGAAGATACATTTATTTTACATGGAGAAACATTACAAAATATGTACATGCGGTATCAGTCCCAAGTTATCGGGTTATGTGTCACAACCATTAGTGTAGAAGAGCATACATGCGTTCTTTAACCATTGACGGCCCTATTCCAAGTCTGTTCCCTCATGCGTCCCACGTCTGAATGTGTCGATGATCACGTGACTCATGTGTACCCACTTTCAGAGGTGAAAAGGGAGGTACTCTGAGAACAGGAAAGGGTTAATTCTCTTGGAATATGTTTTATTCGTCCTATCAGCTTGGAACGAGAAATCGGAGAGCCGAGTTCGAATTCCAGTTGAATTCGTTGCATTCGCATACGAGCAAATACTCTTGGGAAAGTAATGGCAACCTACAGCGGGAAAATCTTCTGCCCAGTCAGTGATGTCTCTTTCGAGACATGATCGCCCAAGCATGTATCACGTAGGGCACTTAACTGACTGACTGAATCTAAATAAGGCCAATAATGAAATATTTTTACTTTTCTGTTTAAAATTAATTGCTTTCATAGCAAAGATTTTTAAATTAACGCAAGCCAAAAAAAAAAAAAAAAAAAAAAAAAAGAAAAGAAAATCAATGGTTTTTCGGCTTTCGTTAAATTAAATTAATTTATGATTTTTTTTTTTTAGGATTGAACACGTGGAAATGATTTGGGCCTTAACTTCACATATAATAACGTCAATGTTTTGGTGTTTTGTTAGATTTCGGAAAGTGAGCTTAACCGAGAACTTTTCATTACACTATTTATTTGATTTGTTTTAGCCGTCTGTATGTGAGTTTGTTCTTTTCAATAAAAAAATAAATGTATGCATAAAAAGAAAGAAAAAAAAAATGAAAGAAACAGAAGAAAATAGGTTCAATATGGCGAAATGGGAAATGACCTTGATTAACCAGAGGCCAAAAGTTTGTTCATCAATCAAACGAAATAACCTTTTTTTTTAACCATTTTAGATTCTCATTTAATCGTGATTTGAAAAATCTTATATATATGCACTAAAGAAATGTCATTCATTTGCAAAAAGAGAAAACGGTGGAAATCTCCTTAATATATATATATATATATATATATATATATAGTTAAGCATGTCCTGCGAAAATGAGGCGGCCAGTGAAATTAACACCTCAACAAAGAATAACGAGATTGAATGGGAAAAAATAATGTAAAAGAAAATAAATTTTTGCATAAAATAACCTAAATTTATAAAAAAAAAAAGAAATTAGAGTGACGAGAAGAAGGAAGACAATAGTCAGTCGTAGAAAGATAAAAAGTGAATATGTACAGTACTGTGCAAAACTATTAGAACAAGAACTATTTTAACTTTTATTGGGCATATTGACAGAAAATAAACAATTTAATTAAAGTAATTTTACTTGATTTACTCAACAAATGCTTTAACAAGAACAAAATACTTGTTACAAAATAAATTTAATATAATAGCCTTTTGCTTTGAAATAAAATGATTGCGACAATTTAACAATCGCACCTAGTATATATATATATATATATATATATATATATATATATATATAATACTATGCAAAAGTATTAGGAAAGAAACTATTTTTTCTTTTATGAGACATATTGACAGAAAATAAACAATTTAATTAAAGTAATTTTATTTAATTTTCTCAACAAATGTTTTAACAAGAAAAAATACTTGTTATAAAATAAATTTAATATTTAGTATAATAGCCTTTTGCTTTGATCACAGGCTTCATTCTGTCAGGCATTGACATCACAAGCTTCTTCAATGTATCTAATGGTATCTCCTGCCAAGCAGCTTGTATTTGTTCCCAAATGTGTCTTGCGAAGTAACATTACATTTATCAATTCAAGAGGGGGGGAATAAGAAAAAAAGTAAGTCGTATCCAAGGATAATAGAATAATGAGTAGTTTCAAAATAACTTATTTAATAAAAAATAGAAAAAATGAAATATAACTTCTTTTTAAAACATTTCCTTTACACCTAGTTTTAAATAATCAATATTTTTTTTAGCAATTTACTTGGCTTTTCACCCTGTATTTGAATTTCAGTGAGGTTTTTAGGAAAATCACCCTTCTTCTAATATTTTGCGCACTACCGGTAGTGTGCAAAAGTGTTAGGACAGGGGTGATTTTGAACTTTATTTTGATGCCTCATAAAAGATAAAATAATTCTTGTCCTAATACCTTTGAGCAGTACTGTATGTGCGTGAAAAAATGTGGGAGAAAATGTTACCCATTATAAATGAAGTCGTCTATGCTTTGAACATTGCTACCACATATGACTCGGTGTCTCTGCTATTCACCTTAAGCGCCAAAGAAGAATACGCAATATCATTGGTCCTGATCTGGCTGCTCGGCTCCAGCCAATTTTCTGCTGCCATAAAACTGCCTCTTTGTGTCTTGCTTTTGTTTGCATTTGTCTGTTTGATGGGTTGTTTGTCTAATTTTCTGTCCATGAAAAAGATATCTGAACACCCGCTAGATGAATGCTTTCATGACTGGCATGAACTGATTAAGTTTTGGGTTTGATCCGTTGTTATGGGGGTCTTCCGTTTTCATAAAGATGGACTCGTCCAGAGTATACTTATACTACTGTAATAGAAGCGAGACGGGATAATTCCGCGTTTTCCCGCGGTAATTACTTTGAGACTGTCAATCTCTCTGCCTCCGGGCGGAGAGCATTAACCCAGTCGTGGCTCCGCCGAAGAGTAGAGTCACGACTAGGCAAAATTAGACAGATATATTTGGCTGGGCTATATGGCCCGGAGAACCCACGTTAAAAAGGCCTCGTGCCACATTTTTCCCAAGTAAGGGTTGGGAATAAATATATACTGAATACAGCTTTATCACAGAGAGTTAACCGGAGAATACGAGAGTCCAGAGAGAGATTAGCAGTCAGTACATAATAGTTCATAGTAGCTCTGTGCTCTACTCATCGAGAAGATTATTATGCAGAACCCGTCAATTTCCGATGCGGACATACTCAATATACTACGGCTTCACTTCCTTGAGACTTGTACATATAGTTTTTACTAACTCGTATTCCTGGACTACTAATCTTCATTCAAGTCTGTATCCTTACGTTAATACGCTTATTTGCTATCTTAATTACTGGTCGTTGTTCATTTATTTGTGCGGGCCCCATTCCCGGGATCCACAACATCCGGTATGTGATATTTTTCCTGTTGATAATTGTTATCTTTCGTACGATTTACATACCATATACTGTATTACATCGCTTAGATTGCTTTACCTCATTTCATTTATAATATACGTTTAATATTTATCCAAAAGCAAAAAAAAAAAAAAAAAAAAAAGATAAAATAAACACACAAATATATATATATATATATATATATATATATATATATATATACAACGGCTACAGCCAAATGAATGTAGGAAAAAATGCTTTTCAAATATGAAATTGAAATTCAACTAAAAATTAGTTATCATCTTAAAAAATAAGCAGCGTTAGTTAGAATCTTTAACATTAACCCGAGAACATTAACCATGGGTATGTAGTACGCACCACAAATGACGCCATTTTAATTACAATTTAATTAAATATTCAGGTCCGATTAATTTTAACTCAAAGTACAAAGATGGAAGTGGCTGCATGTAAAATATTTCAAATAAATGTTTATATTTAATTTTTTTTTTTTGACATTTTCAAAAAAAAATGCTTTTCAAATATGAAATTGAAATTCAACTAAAAATTAGTTATCATCTTAAAAAATATAAAATGTAAAATATTTCAAATAAATGTTTATATTTAATTTTTTTTTCTTGACATTTTCAAAAAAAAATGCTTTTCAAATATGAAATTGAAATTCAACTAAAAATTAGTTATCATCTTAAAAAATATAAAATGTAAAATATTTCAAATAAATGTTTATATTTAATTTTTTTTTTGACATTTTCAAAAAAAAATGCTTTTCAAATATGAAATTGAAATTCAACTAAAAATTAGTTATCATCTTAAAAAATATAAAATGTAAAATATTTCAAATAAATGTTTATATTTAATTTTTTTTTTGACATTTTCAAAAAAAAATGCTTTTCAAATATGAAATTGAAATTCAACTAAAAATTAGTTATCATCTTAAAAAATATAAAATGTAAAATATTTCAAATAAAGGTTTATATTTAATTTTTTTTTTTGACATTTTCAAAAAAAAATGCTTTTCAAATATGAAATTGAAATTCAACTAAAAATTAGTTATCATCTTAAAAAATATAAAATGTAAAATATTTCAAATAAAGGTTTATAGTTAATTTTTTTTTGTTGACATTTTCAAAAAAAAATGCTTTTCAAATATGAAATTGAAATTCAACTAAAAATTAGTTATCATCTTAAAAAATATAAAATGTAAAATATTTCAAATAAAGGTTTATATTTAATTTTTTTTTTTTGACATTTTCAAAAAAAAATGCTTTTCAAATATGAAATTGAAATTCAACTAAAAATTAGTTATCATCTTAAAAAATATAAAATGTAAAATATTTCAAATAAATGTTTATATTTAATTTTTTTTTTTGACATTTTCAAAAAAAAATGCTTTTCAAATATGAAATTGAAATTCAACTAAAAATTAGTTATCATCTTAAAAAATATAAAATGTAAAGTATTTCAAATAAAGGTTTATATTTAATTTTTTTTTTTTTGACATTTTCAAAAAAAATGCTTTTCAAATATGAAATTGAAATTCAACTAAAAATTAGTTATCATCTTAAAAAATATAAAATGTAAAATATTTCAAATAAAGGTTTATATTTAATTTTTTTTTTTTTGACATTTTCAAAAAAAATGCTTTTCAAATATGAAATTGAAATTCAACTAAAAATTAGTTATCATCTTAAAAAATATAAAATGTAAAATATTTCAAATAAATGTTTATATTTAATTTTTTTTTTTTGACATTTTCAAAAAAAAAATGCTTTTCAAATATGAAATTGAAATTCAACTAAAAATTAGTTATCATCTTAAAAAATATAAAATGTAAAATATTTCAAATAAAGGTTTATATTTAATTTTTTTTTTTGACATTTTCAAAATCGGGTATGAGATACCCATGGTTAGTAGCAGCGGTGTATGTTTGTTTGTTTTTTAGGCTTAACGACCTATCAATCTTTATGGGATCATTTTAAGGTCATAACCAGTGATTTTGGGTAAGGTCATTTTATTTTTACAACATTTTTCTTTTCACGATTCATTGGGATTTGTTTTTAAGAGCAGGGTCCCCAAGTCCTACCCTTGTTAATTAACCCATAACTGGAGGGAATGGACGGATTAATACCTTTCCCAAGGCTACCAGTGCTTAAGTGAATGCAGGGTATTCAACTGGAATTCGAACTCGGCTCACCGATTTCTCTTTCGATATCCACTGCACCACAACGCACATCCGTCACTATACGCTTACAGCAGCTGGTATTCCCAAGCGGTCACCGATCTAAGTACTGACCAGGCTCAACGTTGCTTAACTTCGGTGATCGAACGAGAACCGGTGTATTCAACGTGATAGGCCGTAAGCCAGTAGTGGTGTAAGTTTAATTGATGGTTAGTGTTCCAGGGTTAATAAGCTCTTTTTCTTTTCTTTTCTTTTCTTTTTTTTTTTTTTGTAAAGACAAAATTATCATTTTGGATTTTTCAAGTCATTAAAATAAAACTAAAGAAATGAGTTATTAACTATAATGCAAGTTTCCTTTGATGGATTGTGATGAAACATTCAGGGATGATTGGCCTCATGACTGGATTGAACTGATTCGATTTTGGCTACGACCCAATACGGCATGAATTTTGTCGCTTCTTTTTTCTTTTCTTTTTCTTTTTACTACTACAATTTTTGTACCTTTCATGGTTGACTTAAGTGGGCATTTAATTTTGAATGCGGTCGAGTTCATTTTTTTGTATTTTCACTCAAGTTCATAGCAGTTATCCTCGTTTTAATAACCATCTATTACTATTCGCTGAGATGATTTTTTTTTAAACCGCTTCACCCCAAGCAAGGCAATGCCGCCACTGATGCGCAGGGGGCTACATAAGAGAGTTTAAGTTTTAGGCAAGTGGAAAGTGAGGAGAAATCAAACCAGTTACAGGGAGTGTCAGAGATAGGGCAAATGAAGGATGTGAATACAGGAGTGAAACCAGTTGCGAAGGTAGAGAGAAAGAAAAAGAACAAAATACACGGAGTGATGTAGAAAGAGTGAAGAGAAAGACGAACCAACTACAGGGGGTGAAAGAGAAAGGGCAAGAGAAGGATATGAACACAGGAATGAAGACAGTTGCGAAGGTAGAGAGAAAGGAAAAGAACAAGATACACGGTGTGATGTAGAAAAGAGTGAAGAGAAAGACGAACCAGCTACAGGATGAAGAGAGAAGGGCAAGAAGGATATGAACACAGGAGTGAAGACAGTTGCGAGGTAAAGAGAAAGGAAAAGAACAAGATACACGGGGTGATGTAGAAAGTGGAAGAAAGACGAACCAGCTACAGGGGATGAAAGAGAAAGGGCAAAGGGAAGGATATGAACACAGGAGTGAAGACAGTTGCGAAGGTAAAGAGAAAGGAAAAGAACAAGATACACGGGGTGATGTAGAAAGAGTGAAGAGAAAGACGAACCAACTACAGGGTGAAAGAAGGGCAAAGAGAAGGATATGAACACAGGAGTGAAGACAGTTGCGAAGGTAAAAGAAAGGAAAAGAACAGATACACGGGGTGATGTGAAAGAGTGAAGAAGAAAGACGAACCAGCTACAGGGGGTGAAGAAAAGGCAGAAAGGATATGAACACAGGAGTGAAGACAGTTAGAGGTAAAGAAAGGAAAAGAACAAGATACACGGGGTGATGTAGAAAGAGTGAAGAGAAAGACAAACCAACCGGGTGAAAGAGAGAAAGAGACAAGAGAAGGATATGAACACAGGAGTGAAGACAGTTGCGAAGGTAAAGAGAAAGAGAGAAAGAACAAGATACACGGGGTGATGTAGAAAGTGAAGAGAAAGACAAACCAACTACAGGGGGTGAAAGAGAAAGGAGCAAGAGAAGGATATGAACACAGGAGTGAAGACGGTTGCGAAGGTAAAGAGAAAGGAAAAGAACAAGATACACGGGGTGATGTAGAAAGAGTGAAGAGAAAGACAAACCAACTACAGGGGTGAAAGAGAAAGGGCAAGGAAGGATATGAACACAGGAGTGAAGACAGTTACGAAGGTAGGAGAAAGAAAAGAACAAGATACACGGTGTGATGTAGAAAGAGTGAAGAGAAAGACGAACCAACTACAGGGTGAAAAGAGAAAGGGCAAGAGAAGGATATGAACACAGGAGTGAAGACAGTTGCGAAGGTAAAGAGAAAGGAAAAGAACAAGATACACGGGGTGATGTAGAAAGAGTGAAGAGAAAGACAAACCAACTACAGGGGGTGAAAGAGAAAGAGCAAGAAGGATATGAACACAGAATTGAAGACAGTTACGAAGGTAGGGAGAAAAGGAAAAGAACAAGATACACGGTGTGATGTAGAAAGGTGAAGAAAGACGAACCAACTACAGGGGGTGAAAGAGAAAGGAGCAAGAGAAGGATATGAACACAGGAGTGAAGACAGTTGCGAAGGTAAAGAAGAAGAACAAGATACACGGGGTGATGTAGAAAGAGTGAAGAGAAAGACAAACCAACTACAGGGGTGAAAAGAGAAAGGGCAAAGGAGGAAGGATATGAACACAGGAGTGAAGACAGTTACGAAGGTAGGGAGAAATGAAAAGAACAAGATACACGGTGTGATGTAGAAAGAGTGAAGAGAAAGACGAACCAACTACAGGGGTGAAAGAGAAAGGGCAAGAGAAGGATATGAACACAGGAGTGAAGACAGTTGCGAAGGTAAAGAGAAAGGAAAAGAACAAGATACACGGCGTGATGTAGAAAGAGTGAAGAGAAAGACAAACCAACTACAGGGGGTGAAAGAGAAAGGGCAAGAGAAGGATATGAACACAGGAGTGAAGACAGTTACGAAGGTAGGGAGAAAGGAAAAGAACAAGATACACGGTGTGATGTAGAAAGAGTGAAGAGAAAGACGAACCAACTACAGGGGGTGAAAGAGAAAGGGCAAGAGAAGGATATGAACACAGGAGTGAAGACAGTTGCGAAGGTAAAGAGAAAGGAAAAGAACAAGATACACGGGGTGATGTAGAAAGAGTGAAGAGAAAGACGAACCAGCTACAGGGGGTGAAAGAGAAAAGGCAAGAGAAGGATATGAACACAGGAGTGAAGACAGTTGCGAAGGTAAAGAGAAAGGAAAAGAACAAGATACACGGGGTGATGTAGAAAGAGTGAAGAGAAAGACAAACCAACTACAGGGGGTGAAAGAGAAAAGGCAAGAGACGGATATGAACACAGGAGTGAAGACAGTTACGAAGGTAGGGAGAAAGGAAAAGAACAAGATACACGGTGTGATGTAGAAAGGACTGGAGTCAAGTGGATAAGAGATGGGAATTGACATTGCATTTAAATTCCTAGAGGTTGTAACCGTCAGGAAAGCAAGTATATGGAAGGGAGTGTTGGTACTGACTTGGCGAAGGTTTGCGATCTTTGAGTGCTCTTGTCTATAAATACGTTCAAAATTATTGTTCAGATGAACTCTTTGGTCTGGTACCAAATTTTGAATTTAAGATCAGTACGAGTTCAAATTCCAGTTGAATCCATTGTATTCACTTACGAGCAAATACCCTTGGGAAAGGTATTAATCCGTCTCTTGCTTCCAGTTATGGGTTAAATAGCAGGACAGATTGGGTTCTATAGCCTTGGTCGGCAACCAGTCTACCGCAGAAAGCAATGGCAACCTACTGCGGGATAATCTTCTGTCCAGTCAGTCATGTCTCTTTCGAGACATGATCGCCCAAGCGTGTATGACGTATGGCACTTAACTAACTGACTGACTGACGAGACTGGAGTCGAGATCTCATCAAATCAGAGTTGGGCTGGCGATATGTAAACGTAAGTTCTATGCTGACACTTTCCTCTTTTCGCCCTTCTCGCTTATGGAACTCCCTTTCGGCTCCAGGCTTTGCAGCCAACTTTAATCTACAAAAAATTAAATTCAATGTAAATCGAGATCTACTGTCTCCTCATTAATAATTTTTCTAGTCCTAATTTTTTTACACCTAGGTAATTCCTTTGATATTAGTGTCTTTAATCTCTTGCAAAGGGAGATAAAAATTTGAAGAATATTCTCATACAGAAAATGAAAACCTAGCTTCTTAAGGCTTAAGTAATTGAATGAACGTCTCGTGTTCATAAATCGATATTAAATCTAGCGGATGTGGAGACCGCATCCTGTTAACTTTATGATGTTCTTTACAGCAGCCGCCTACTGAGTAGCAAGGAATTATACTTCGGACCTTAAGATCCAGCTTCGAATTATATGTCTTCTTCTTCAGGACGTAGGCGATCATGGCTTTCCACGTCTCACTATCACTGGTGGCTCTTAGAAGGCTTTCTCCTGTTGCACCACTCAAACCCCACTCTGCCATTCACTAACTCAAGCCCATAAATCTAGAATATAAAAGTAAAGATACTAGCATGGCCATAAAATGAGGGATCAGTTTATATACTGATTATAATATATAATTGATCTCCCATTTTATATCCACATTATAATTTCTTATAAACAGTAGGGATATACAGTTTTCTTACATGTGCCCTGTCTTTTCAGGACGTAGGCGATCATGGCTTTCCCCGTCTCCCTATCCCTGGTGGCTCTTAGCACGCTTTCTCCTGTTACACCACCCAAACCCGACTCTGCCATTCACTAATTCAAGCCCATAAATCTAGAATATAAATGTATAGAAACTAGCATGGCCACAAATTGAGGGATCGGCTGGTGTATTGATTATAATACAGAGATGATCCCCCATTTTATATCCATGTTATAATTTCTTATAAACAGTAGGCATATACATTCTTCTTCTATGTGCCTTGTCCTTTCAGGACGTAGGCGATCATGGCTATCCACGTCTCCATATCACTGGTGGCTCTTAGCACGCTTTCTTCTGTTACACCACCCAAACCCCGCTCTGACATCCACTAGCTCAAGCTATATCTAGAATATAAATGTATAGAAACTAGCATGGCCACAAACTGAGGGATCGGTTTATGTATCGATTATAATATAGAGATGATCTCCCATTTTATATCCACGTTATAATTTCTTATAAACAGTAGACATATACATTCTTCTTTTATGTACCATGTTCTTTCAGGATGTGGGCGATCATGGCTTTTCACGTCTCCCTATCACTGGTAGCTCTCAGCAGGCTTTCTCCTGTTACACCACCCAAACCCCACTCTGCCATTCACTAACTCAAGCCCATAAATCTAGAATATAAAAGTATAGAAACTAGCATGGCCATAAAATGAGGGATCAGTTGAGTTTCGATCCCGAAACGCATCCACTTGCTTCTCAAGTGGATGCGTCTACCCACATTGATGAGCTGTGATACAGTGAAACAGGCTTGTATGTGGATGACTAAAATCACATTTAATTGGAGTAGATAGATCACCCGGTTCACACTCCACCCATGTCTATTGAACAGGTTAAGAGGCTCATCTCTTGTTCCCTGTTTAGGATATGGTTTCCGGCTTTTTCTTTTCCGATCTTTTCACTAATACGTAGCCCCCTGCACATCAGTGGCGTTACCGCCTTGCGCGGGGTGATACGATTAAAAAAAACTACTGATTATAATATATAATTGATCCCCCATTTTATATCCATATTATAATTTCTTATAAACAGTAGGCATATATGTTCTCCTATGTGTCCTGTCTTTTCAGGACGTAGGCGATCATGGCTTTCCACGTCTCCCTATCCCTGGTGGCTCTTAGCACGTTTTCTCCTGTTACTCCACGCAAACCTCGTTCCGTCATCCAACTGATTGGGTCTTCAAATATGTTATCCGCTGCATTTTTCTGTCTCTTTTTTCTTCTATCTGGCCTGACAGTATCAGGTTCTCCAAGCCCTCCTTCCTCATTGCTTGTCCCAGGAACTTCAGTTGTCTGTTTCTGATGCTCACTATTAATTTTCTTTTCGTTGCCATTCCTTCCAACATCTCATCATTGCACACATGCTCGGTCCATGATATCCGCAGCATCCTTCTGTAGAACCATATTTCAATTGCTTCAAGTTTTTCCTTCATCTTCACTGATATTGTCCAACATTCACTGCCATATTGAAGAACTGACACCACATAGAAATCTAATAATCTCTTCTTAGTTTCTAGTGAAATTTTCCTTTGTAAAATACGAGTATCGATCAAAAATAATGTTCAAACAAATCATTTCAAGTTGTTGGTTGTTTATTACCAGTT
>JBBBDQ010000620.1:1410000-1480000 GCA_037127315.1 Ascarosepion bandense | reverse complement strand
TATAATACTGTTTGATTATAAACAGAATATCTACTTAAATACGAGTATCGATCAAAAATAATGATCAAACAAATCATTTCAAATTGTCGGTTGTTTATAACCGGTTTCGTTAATCGAATTTCCTTAACGTCTACATTTGTTCACGTCACGATACATTTCAGAGTAGATATGTTTATTACGATGAAACAAAAATTGTGTTATAGTTTTAAATTGACTTCGTTTAGACTGATCATCATTCGTGGTCGAGAGGTTTAAGACACTCCAGATCGCTTGGTGTCTCCCCCTATGCTATCACATAGCAATTCAGTACTCTCTTTGTTTCTAGCGAAAGTTTCCTGTCTAACTTTACTCAGCTTCTGGAATGCGTCCATCGCCATGCCAATTCTCCTTCGGATCTCTGTGTCGCACATTCCGTCTTCTGCTAGAACATTTACCAAGTCCTTAAATTTTGTATCTGTTTGATTTAACCCCACCTGTAATTAGCATTTTCGGGCTCCTCCGTTTGCTGATGACCATACATTCGGTTTTCTTGTAGTTTATTTTCGTCCTTTCTTTTGACTTTCTCCATCTACCCTTTCTAGGAGGTCTTGTAAAAGAGAATCAGTAATGTGATAGTTATCTACTTGTCGGCTCGACTCCAGCCACTTTCTCACCGACGGGGTGTGGCTTGCCTCTGTCTGTTCTATAAATATTTTCATGGCTTCTGCTCTGACGAACTTAAGTCACCCATTCACAGTTACATCAACTAAATGAAGACGACAATTCTAATCCACCATCTTCTTTTCTCGCACTTCCCGCCTGTGGAACTCTCGCCCATATTCTTGCTTTCCTGGCGGCTACAACCTCCAGGAATTTAAATGCAATGTCAATACCCATCTCTTATCCATTTGATTCTAGTTCTTTCTACAGCACCCTGTATATCTTTTCCTTTCTCTCCACCTTTGCAACTGTCATCACACCTGTATTCCCATCCTTCTCTTGCTCATTTCTCTGACCCTCCTGTAACTGGTTCGTCTTTTCTCTTTACTCTCTCCTCCTATCTAATCTTTCCTTATGTAGCCTCTGCATCAGTCTTTCTACATCACCCTGTAGCATTCTTTCTCTTCGCTACCTTTGCAACTGTCATCACACCTGTATTCCCCATCCTTCTGCTCCTTTCTCTGACCTTCTCCTGTAACTGGTTCGTCTTTCTTCTTACTTCCTCCTATCTATCTTTCTCTTATTATGTAGCTCCCCCTTCGCATCAGTCTTTCTATAATACCCTGTATATCTTTTCCTTTCTTTGCTACCTTTGCAACTGTCATCACACCTGTATTCCCATCCTTCTCTTGCTCCTTTCTCTGACCCCCTCCTGTAACTGGTTCGTCTTTCTCTTTACTCTCCTCCTATCTAATCTTTCTCTTATGTAGCCCCTTCGCATCAGTCTTTCTACATCACCCTGTATATCTTTTTCCTTTCTGCCACTTGCAACTGTCATCACACCTGTGATTCTCATCCTTTCTGCTCCTTTCTCTGACCCTCCCACCTGGTTCGTCTTTTCTACTCTCCTCCTATCTAATCTTTCTCTCTTATGTAGCCCTTCTGCATCAGTCTTTCTACATCACTCTGTATATCTTTTCCTTTCTCTCTACCTTTGCAACTGTCATCACACCTGTATTTCCATCCTTCTCTTGCTCATTTCTCTGACCCCTCCTGCAACTTGTCTGTCTTCTCTTTACTCTCCCTCCTATCTAATCTTTCTCTCTATGTAGCCCCCTTCGTATCAGTCTTTCTACATCACCCTGTATATCTTTTCCTTTCTCTCTACCTTGCAACTGTCATCACACCTGTATTTCCATCCTTCTCTTGCTCCTTTCTGACTCTCCTGTAACTGGTTCGTCTTTCTCTTTACTCTCCTCCTATCTAATCTTTCTCTCTTATGTAGCCCCTTCATCAGTTCTTTCACATCACCCTGTATATCTTTTTCCTTTTCTCTTACCTTTGCAACTGTCATCACACCTGTATTTCCATCCTTCTCTTGCTCCTTTCTCTGACCCCTCCTGTAACTGGTTCGTCTTTCTCTTTACTCTCCTCCTATCTAATCTTTCTCTATGTAGCCCCCTTCGCATCAGTCTTTCTACATCACCCTGTATATCTTTTCCTTTCTCTACCTTGCAACTGTCATCACACCTGTATTTCCATCCTTCTCTTGCTCATTTCTCTGACCCTCCTGTAACTGGTTCGTCTTTCTCTTTACTCTCCTCCTATCTAACTTTTCCTTTAAGGGGAATTCTCTGCATCAGTCTTTCTACATCACCCTGTGTATATCTTTTTCCTTTCTCTTCTTACCTTTGCAACTGTCATCACACCTGTATTCCCATCCTTCTCTTGCTCATTTCTCTTGACCCCTCCTGTAACTGGCCTCAGCTGCCCCTTCTCTACTCTCCTCCCACTAATCTTTCTCATGTAGCCCCCTTCTCATCAGTCTTTCTACATCACCCTGTATATCTTTTCCTTTCTCGCTACCTTTGCAACTGTCATCACACCTGTATTCCCATCCTTCTCTTGCTCCTTTCTCTGACGCCTCCTGTAACTGGTTCGTCTTTCTCTTTACTCTCCTCCTATCTAATCTTTCTCTCTTATGTAGCCCCCTTCGCATCAGTCTTTCTACATCACCCTGTATATCTTTTCCTTTCTCTCTACCTTTGCAACTGTCATCACACCTGTATTTCCATCCTTCTCTTGCTCATTTCTCTGACCCCTCCTGTAACTGGTTCGTCTTTCTCTTTACTCTCCTCCTATCTAATCTTTCTCTCTTATGTAGCCCCCTTCGCATCAGTCTTTCTACATCACCCTGTATATCTTTTCCTTTCTCTCTACCTTTGCAACTGTCATCACACCTGTATTTCCATCCTTCTCTTGCTCATTTCTCTGACCCCTCCTGTAACTGGTTCGTCTTTCTCTTTACTCTCCTCCTATCTAATCTTTCTCTCTTATGTAGCCCCCTTCGCATCAGTCTTTCTACATCACCCTGTATATCTTTTCCTTTCTCTCTACCTTTGCAACTGTCATCACACCTGTATTCCCATCCTTCTCTTGCTCATTTCTCTGACCCCTCCTGTAACTGGTTCGTCTTTCTCTTTACTCTCCTCCTATCTAATCTTTCTCTCTTATGTAGCCCCCTTCGCATCAGTCTTTCTACATCACCCTGTATATCTTTTCCTTTCTCTCTACCTTTGCAACTGTCATCACACCTGTATTCCCATCCTTCTCTTGCTCCTTTCTCTGACCCCTCCTGTAACTGGTCCGTCTTTCATTTTACTCTCCTCCTATCTAATCTTTTACTCTTATGTAGCCCCCTGCGCATCAGTGGCGTTACCGTCTTGTATGGGGGTGAAACGATTAAAAAAAAATATCAACTTGGCTCCGGACATAAGACGCACTGATCAATATTAATTTCATTCATCAAATTCCTTTGACCATTCTTGCAAGAAGAAGAAAAATACTTGGAATACTTTCGATCTGCCTGGAATGTCTTTCCTTGTAAACAGAACTGTTATTATTTATATTAAAGAATTATTCATTGTATTAATAAAACAGTCTCAGCTCTTTAGATATTTCGACGGTTCGGTGTTGTTTTTAATGTATTCACAGTCTCATGCGTTTAGTTGTTTTTATTTATTTACTGTGTGGTCTTTCTTCAATAGAGATAAAGATCGCTGATATACTAACACACAGGAAAATCTCAATAGAAACGAAGAAAAGAGTGCTAGACTGCTACGTGATGTCAGTTCTTCAGTACGGCTGTGAATGCTGGACAATATAATCGAAAATGAGGACAAAACTGGAAGCGGCCGAAATGTGGTTCTACAGAAGGATGCTACGGATATCGTGGACTGAGCATACAAGCAACGACGAAGTGTTAGAAAGAATGGCAACAAAAAGGAAATTGATGCTGAGCATCAGGAAGAGACAACTAAAGTTCCTGGGACATGCAATGAGGAAGGAGAGTCTGGAGAAACTGATACTGACTGGACAGATAGAAGGAAGGAGAGACAGAGGAAGGCAGCGGATAACATATCTGCAGAGTCTGATCAGGTGGATGACGGAACGGGGGTTGCCAGGAGCAACAGGAGCAAACATACTAAGAGCCACAAGGGATAGGGAGACGTGGAGATCCATGATCGCCTACGTCCTGAAGGGACAGGGCACATAGAAGAAGAAGATTTACTTCCTGATACGGACGATGAATGACGAGGAGCTGTTTGCTGTGCTTGATAAGGAAATAGTATTCGACCAACATAGATCTAAACTTATTTATGAATAGAACTTTGTCTCTGTGTGTGTCCGTTACCTATAGACTCCGAAACGGCTGAATCGATTTTCTTAAAAATTTACACAGTTGTACTATAAGCGTCTGCGAGTGTTCTTAGCCAGGTTTTGTGTCAAGGCACCCCCGATAAATATCGAAAATCGATAATCGAAAAAATAGGGTTATAGAAGGAGTGGTCCGATTTTAATCAAATTTGATACACTCATAGACAAAGTCATAAGGAACGATATTCAGATGTTTCAAGTTTGCAGTTCTTACAATAGTGTAGGAAATCGATAATATATATATATATATATATATATATATATATATATATAAAAGACAAGATGTTTGTGTGTGTGTCTGTTTATCTGCCGGTGTGTCTGTATTTTTTTTTTTTTCAGATCTTTTATTTAAGTTTTTGCTTCGGGTTTGGCTCTAAGTAAGTATAATTGTAGTTCTTAGTCTCAGCCATGATACCATTTACTCAGAGGACTTATTTAGCCTTCAAAATTCAGTTTACGACGAAAAAACTTATTTGATATCGATACGAGGAAATCAAAATTTGACTTACATACATTCATTTTTCTTTCAGTCTACGGTTTCGCTTTAACTGGAAACAACTATTGCATTTTAGTCTTTCGTGCCAACGTCCAAAGAGTCTGAGCTCCAGGACCATTAGTTTTAAAGCTTTCATTACACCCGAGCAACGCCGGGATATACTGCTAGTAGAGTATATTTTACTTAATATGAGTGCAGTCTAACCTCTTTTTGTGGTAGTGTATTTTCAGTTTAAGTATGCATATTTATGAGAAATATTATTGCCCTGATTCATAAAACAAAAAAAAAAAAACAGAAATACTATTCTTTTTACCTTTTACATAAATTTAATTATTCAAAAATTCTTCAGTATATTTTTAAGCTATATATTCTGTACTTGATGGAATTCTTGTAATCCTTACTTTTCTCTGATATTTGAAGAATTTATACAATTGACTTTATCCCATATTTTCAATTTATTCGTCCATCTTTCTTGTTTGTCTTTGTTTTGTTTTTTTTAAGGATTCTTTTTTTCTCGAACGCACTTATTCCTAATTAGTTTCCAAATATACAACGAAATTATATGATAAGGTGGTCTGCATCAGGAAGTGCGTTGTGGCGCAGTGGATATCGGCTCGGAACGAGAAATCGGGGACCCGAGTTCGAATTCCAGTTGAATTCCTTGCATTCACTTACGCGCAAATACCCTTGGGAAAGGTATTAATCCGTCTCTTCCCTCCAGTTATGGGTTAAATAATAGGACAGATTGGGTTCTATAGCCTTGGTCGGAAACCAGTCTACAGCAGAAAGCAATGGCAACCTAGTGCGGGATAATCTTCTGTCCAGTCAGTCATGTCTCTTTCGAGACATGATCGCCCAAGCGTGTATCACGTATGGCATTTAACTGAAAAAAAAAATTGCATCAAGGCCTCTTTTTTTTTTAAATTGACCCTGAACAGTTATAATGTAGAATACTTAATTTCATAATGATTATTACAAGTCGAAAACCTGTCTTGCAAAACAAGTCAAAAGTACAGAGGAAAACAGTGGCTAACCGACATCAGTCAGTTAAGTCTCATACGTGACACATTTTGGGCGATCATGTCTCAAAAGAGACATGACTGACTGGACAGATTATCCCGCAGTAGGTTGTCATTACTTTCTGCGATAGACGGGTTGCCAGCCAAGGCTATAGAAACCAATATGTCCTGTTATATGACGCATAGCTAGAGTGGGTAGAGATGTATTATATTATTAAATAGTAATTAGTTGGGGATCAGTTTATTACTTCATAACAATAGAAAAAAGGTACCCCACTTTATGCTCAATAGAAGCCTTAATCATATTTCCAACTATTATATTCAGTCAGTCAGTTAAGTGGCATACGTGATACACGATTTGGGAGTTCATGTCTAAAAAAAGACATGACTGACTGGGCAGAAGATTGTCTCACAGTAGTTTGCCATTGCTTTCTGCGGTAGACTGGTTGCCAGCCAAGTCTACAGAATCCAGTCTGTTTTAGTAGTAGTATTATTTAACCCACAACTTGAGGGAAGAGACGGATTAATACTTTACCCAAGGATATTTGTGCGTAAGTGAATGCAAGGAATTCAACTGGAATTCGAACTCGTCTTCGAGATTTGTCGTTCCAATCGTTAACCACAGCACCACAACGCACATACTTACCGTAGCACACGTCCCTAACCAACGTAACGAGTAAAAAAATGTCAGTTACGTCGTAGATCATTTAAAGTAAGTTCGCGCAGTGGATTGGTTGTTACGAAGACCCAATCAGTTGCGCGGAAGACGTGGTCTTAGTTCGGCAAATGTATGTTAGAGGCTCCAGTCTCTTCTCGCATTTTGCTTCTGGAGGGGTAATCAGGGCTTGATCTTACCTGATTGGGTCGGTTTGGTGATAGGGGATTGATGTTAATTTAATTATTTAAAAATCCCTTTTAAGCTATATATTCTATATAAGTAATATATTGTGTACTTGATGGGACTCTTTTAATCTTTAGCTTTCTCTGATATTTGAAGAATTTTTACAATGTTCTTCATCCCATAATTTCAATTTCCTCTTTCTTTATTCTTGTTCATCTTTTTAAAGGGATGCCATTTTTTTTTTTTTTTTTTTTTTTTTTTTTTTTTGCTAATACACTTATTCCTAATCAGATTTCAAGTATACAGTGAAATTATTAGATTAGGTAGTCTCAACCAAAACCCTTCTTGGAGAACCTGAAGCAGACTACCCCCACTTTTAATTTCGTTGTTTATCATTTTTTAAAATTTTTTTTTTACTTTTTTCAGCGCAGTCCTATCGATTGTTATTTAAACTTTCCGATTATCAAAAAATATTTTGAAAAATTACAATATTTAAACCACTTTGGGGTGGGGGTCAGTTTCTCATACGACGTTATAGTAAATCGATCCTCCATTTTCAATCCACTCGCGTTGCAGTCGCTTTGTTTATGTTAATTTCGTTGTTTTTCTTTTTTTTTTCAGCGCAGTCATATCGATTGTTACTTAAACTTTCCGATTATCAAAAAAAATTTGAAAAATTACAATATTTAAACAAATTTGTGGTGGGGGGTCAGTTTCTCATACAACGTTAATGTAAATCGATCCTCCAGTTTCCAACCACTATAAGGTTATATGAGAAACCGGCCCACCCCTAAAATTGTTAAAATATTGAAATTTTTCAAAATCTTTTTTATTATTCATAAAGTTTAAGGTGTAAAAGATAATATTACTATAATATTGCCTGAGAAAAGTCCAAAATATTTGATAATGAACAAATTTACAGGTGGCGGTAATGTCGTACCAGTGACTGGTTTCAAAATGGTGGCTCGATTTACTATAACATTGTATGAGAAACTGATCCCCCATCCCAGAAAATGTTTAAATATTGAAATTTTTCAAATTTTTTTTTTTTGTCAATCGTAAAGCTAAGGACGTAATCGTTAGGACTGCGTTGAAAAAAAAATGAAAAACAACGAAATTAAACGTGGTGCTAGTCTGCTTTATGTTCGCCTTTTTTTCTTTTTTTTTTCAAATCGACCTTGAACGGACATAATGTAGAATCCTTAATTTCAATATATTTATTGATAGTCGAGAAACTGTCTAGCAAAAGTATGAAAGAAAACGGTGCCTAACCAACATAGTGAGTAAATGTATCTCGGAACAAGGTTTTGGAGTAATAGCAAAAGAAAAAAACTTTTTAAAAAAAATTAAGAGCTATAACAGAAAGGAAATTGTGGAGGGACATGATCACTAACGTCATAAATAGACACGGGACATAGAAAAATTATTCTTGCTTTTCTTTCTCTTTTTTTTTTTTTTTTTTTTTTTTTTAACAAGAAATCCACTACGATATTTTTTTTCTCTCAAAAGTAGTTTTATATCGAATAATTTTCTTCTGAAAAATACGGAGAAAATTTAACATATTAATCATCGACCAACAAATACCAAGCATAGAGCAGATTCTATTTAATAATATTCGGTATTTTCAATTTAAGTCTGTATATTCGGAAATGAAATTACTTTCTTGTTCCATGAAATAAAAATGTAAACTTATTCATTTTACCTTTTACATAAATTTAATTTAATTATTTAAAATTTTTTAAATAAATTTCATTTTTTTTTCAAGCAATAGATTCAAAACTCGATAGGACTCTTGTAATCCCTACTTTTATTTGATATTTGAAGAATTTATAAAATGTACTTAATCCTATATGTTCAATATATTCCCGGTTTAATAGTTCGTTTTTTATTGTGTGCTTAAACGTATAAGGGGATAAGCTAATTTATTTGCTTGATGCAGACAATGAATGACTAGCAGCTGTTGGTTGTACACAATAACAAAATCACAGATAAATAAGTATCTATATCTATAAAAGTGACTAGGATAGACGTTGTGTAAGTATTTGTTTGATAGATTTGACTTAGCGTCTGTATTTTGCGGTCTAGCTCGACGGGAGTTGCGCTCAGATGTAGATCAATATTTTTGAACGCTAACAACACCTTGAATTTTTTCAGAAAGCCAAAATTAGGGGGAGAAAAATATGTTATCACCCACACAAAGTCAGGGACCAGTTTATGTAGTGATTATAATATAGAATCGATCACCCCGCTTTATATTATCTATATCTATATATGTTGCCCCTCTCCCGTTTACCCTAATCCAAGAGACAATTTACCCATCTCACCTTATATCTATATCTATAAAAGTGACGAGGGTGGACGTTGCGTAAGTATTTGTTTGTTTGATAGATTCGAATTAGCGTCTACATTTTGCGGTCTAGATCGACGGGAGTTGCGCTCAGATGGAGATCAAACTTTTATAACGCTAACGACACCTTGACATTTTTCAGAAAGCCAAAATTAGGGGTAGAAAAATATATATTATCACTCCACAAACTCAGGGATCAGTTTATGTATTGATTATAAAATAGAATCGATCACCCCATTTTATATTATCTATATATGTTGTCCCTCCCCACTAATTTTATAGATGCATTCTACATTGTTATATATATATATATATATATATATATATATAAAAGTGACAAGAGTGGACGTTGTGTATGTGTTTACTATGTAAATTCATCATATGTTTTTTATTCTTATTATTCCTTAAACTACCCATGTGAAACCGGGTAGTTTAACTATAAGTCTTAAATGCGTGTTTTATTCCATAGAATAAAAATGTAAACCTTTTTATTTTTCCTTAAACATAAATTTAATTTAATTATTTTATTATTCTAAAGTCATTTTTTTTCAAGCAATAGATTTAAAACTCGATAAGGATTTTGTCATCCTCACTTTTCTCTGATATTTGAATAATTTATACAATGTACTTAGTCCCGTATTTTCAATATGTTTCCGGTCTAATAGTTCGTTTTTATTGTGTACTTAAATGTATAAAAGAATATTCTAATTTATTTGACTGATGCGGGGAATGAATGACAAGCAGCTGTTGGCTGTAGACAATAAGGAAATGGTATTGGACCATCTCAGGTAAACAAGTATCAGTAAATGAAGGAAAAACGATTTCCCTGATTTTCAATTAAATTGGACCTGAGTTTGTGGCAAATGGTTAGTCATTCTCACGATGAGGGTGCGTGGAAATCTACATTTTAATTTATCACATGCAGATTCTTCTTTTATATATATATATATATATATATATATATATATATATATATATATATATATATCACTGTACATACATATATGTGTTGCTATTAATTCGAATAGAATACAATTTGAAAAGTGTGATTGGATTGGTGGCACCAAGGGTTTAATTGCAACTACAAGGTAACCAAAAAAAGTTATGTCCGTTTTTTGATTACTCATTGAATGAAATTGAAATATATATACGAAATGCGTGTAGCAATTGTTTTCAAATTCGGACAGTCGGAAGTAGGAACATCAGACGTTATAAAAAAACACGCGCACCGTGCCGGGCCATCAGTTATAAGCCGGACAACTATGAGAAGGATTGAAGTGTCTAAAAATCTCTTTCGGGGCTGTTTGCTTTACGACCTCAAAGTGGGCTTATCAGCAGCTGCATCAAGTCGCCGCATATGTCAAGCGTTTGGGGATAGTGCTGTGGATGAACGTACTGCAAGGCGTTAGTTTCGAAAATTCAAGTCGGGAGATTTGTCTCTCCATGATGAGCCTCGCAGTGAACGACCACAGGTTTTGAATGACGGAGTCCTGAAGGCGGCCATTGAAGACGACGTGTGGTGAACTTGCAAGACAGGTCAACATTTCACCTGAACTTGCGCCATCCGATTACCACCACTTCTACTCTCTGGATAATCATCTTCGTGGAAAATCTTTCATCAAAGAAGCAAACTTGCGCAAAGCCCTCACGGACTTCTTTGCGTCAAAATCCCCCGAGTTCTATCGCAAGGGCATTGAACAGCTGAAGACAGGTTGGCAGAAGGTGCTGGATGCCGATTACTTCGAAGAAGATACGCATAATGTGAAGCGTTTTCTTTTTTTCATTTAAAAACGGACAGAACTTTTTGGTTACCCTGTAGTTTAGGAGATGGAAAATTGAATTCAAAATAGGTTTAGTGTGGGTTTATGTCCAGATAATGCGAAATAAAAAATAGAATTTTAAGAGGTTGGATGTGTAAATAGCAGCATTACCAATAAGAAAAACAAAAACAAAAAACAAACGAGCATTTGCACACTAACGATACTGTGCAAAAGTATTAGGTCAGGTTTGATTTTCCTAAAAACCTCACTGAAATTCAAATACAAGACGAAAAGCCAAGTAAATTGCTAAAAAACATCGATTTTCAAAATTAGGTGTAAAAAAAATATATTGAAAAGTTATATTTAATTTTTCCAATTTTCTATTAAACAAGATATTTTGAAACTACTCTATTGAACATTTTCATGGCTTCTGCTCGGACGTGCTTAAGTCACTGATGCCTCCTCAACAGGTGTTTACTCGCGCAACCAGACTGGCATCTGGGACCCACCCATTCACAGTCAGGTTAGCCAAATGCAGACGACAATTCTACTCCTTCAGCTTCTTCTCTCGCACTTCCCGCCTGTGGAACTCGCTCCCGTATTCTTGCTTTCCTGACGGCTACAACCTCCAGAAATTTAAATGCAAAGTCAATACTCATCTACAAACCACTGGACTCTAGCTCTCTCCCCACCCCTGTATGACCTTCCCTTTCTCTCCACCTATGTATCTGTCATCGCACCTGCTTTCTATTGTTCCTTTCTAACTAGTTTGTACTCCTCACTCTTTTCTAATTAATCTTTTTACATTTATGTAACCCCCTGCACATCAGTGGCGTTTCCACCTTGCTCGGGATGAAATGATTTTAAAAAAATCTATGGGATATTTTGGATTAAAAAATTGATAAATCTAAAGTTACTTCGCAAGACACACTTTGGGAACAAAGGGTAAAAAGCCAAACATTTGTAAGAATTATTTAACTAAAAAGGAAGAGGAAGAAAAGCCTCGGATTTTAAACTGGACCCAAAAAAGCCCTGATCTCAATCTTACTGAACATTTATGGAACATTTTGGATAAGAAAAAATTGATAAATCTAATGTTACTTTGCAAGATACACTTTAGGAACAAATACAAGCTGCTTGGCAGGAAATATAATTAGATACATTGAAGAAGCTTGTGATGTCAGTGCTTGATAAAATGAAGGCTGTGATCAAATCAAAAGGCTATTATACTAAATTGTATCCCGGGAGGGGATAAACAGAGAAAGAATAGTGCAAGAAATAACTTAACACTGAGGATATATAAATAGATATTTATTATACCTCAGTACAATAAACCAAATACAAGTACACCAACGAACAGTTAACACGAATAACAAGAAGGCAATGTCTCTGTATCGGACGTATGCATCCGTCTTGAGAATTAGACTTTCGTCTAGTGACGTCTAACTCTCGTCTAAGGCCGATGGCTGTCGACTCTCGTATAATGACGAATAATGTTGATCACTCCAGTGCAATGACGAAGACTCTCGTATAGCCACGAACACACTCGATCTCTTTCGAGTGTTCAATATTTATTCATGTATAGAATACACAAATTGTGGCACAAAGCTGAAAAAGGGAAGTGGGTAGAGGGTGGCCTTCAGTTAACTATCCTATGCCTAGCTGAACACTATCACGACCCATTCACGCATTACAATTTGCTCAATCACCAAAAGAACCCACCCATCATCTCCCAAACCTTCATAAAACATATTTACGAGGTGGGGAGCACCTAAAAACGGGGGAATTTCTTTCGAGTGTTCTCTGTAGTTCGTTCTTATCTAGGTCTTTTATAACCCGGGCCATACCCATTCCTGGGTAGGACAAGATATTCCTCCACAACATAAATATTAAATTTATTTTGTAATAAGTATTTTTTCTTGTTAAAGCATTTGTTGAGTAAATCAAATAAAATTACTTTAATTAAATTGTTTATTTTTTGTCAATATGCCTCATAAAAGATAAATTAGTTCTTGTTCTAATACTGTTGCACAGTACTGTATATATATATATATATATACATATATATATATATATGTGTGTATATATATGTATGTATATATACAAACTAGGTGCGATTGGTAAATTGTCGCAATTATTTTATTATTTCAAAGCAAAAGGCTATTATACTAAATATTAAATTTATTTTGTAACAAGTATTTTTTTCTTGTTAAAGCATTTGTTGATTAAATTAAATAAAATTACTTGAATTAAATTGTTTATTTTCTGTCAATATGCCTCATAAAAGATAAAATAATTCTTGTCCTAATACTTTTGCACAGTACTGTATATATATATATATATATATATATATATATATATAGCTGCGATTGATAAATTGTCGCAATTATTTTATTATATCAAAGCGAAAGGCTATTAAACTAAATATTAAATTTATTTTGTAACAAGTATTTTTCTCTTGTTAAAGCATTTGTTGAAAAATTACTTTAACTAAATTGTTTATTTTCTGTCAATATGCCTCATAAAAGTTAAATAGTTCTTGTCCTAATACTTTTGCACAGTATTGTATATATACTAGGTGCGATTGGTAAATTGTCGCAATTATTTTGATGCCTCATAAAAGATAAAACAGTTCTTGTCCTAATACTTTTGCACAGTACTGTATAATATTGTCATCACCCATTACCCTTTGATCGCGACACTATTTACCACCCATTTGGTTAATCACAATGTCTTGTCTGTTAGCTTTTATGTGTAGGTCTGTATGACTAATGTTGTAATTTTGTTTTCATAATACAAGGCCTTAGAGCCACACAAGGTAGAAGTTCCTAAATGATATTGTTGCTAATGCGAAAAATTAGGAGATAAAGGGTGCAGATTATGAAGATACGTAAGCTAGATAGTGATTGATCTCAGACATAAAGAGATTAAGAAGGTATTCATCCAGACAGATTTCTCGCGAGTACCTCTTCTAGAATTTAATAGCTCTGCGTCCTTACTAATGGAATATGAAGAGAAGGTGGATGTGTCAAACAAATGGCGCGGCTTGACTGTCCCTTAGCTGTCAAGGGATGAACTGGTAATGTTATTATTTGCAGTTTCCCTATAAGGAAATTTTTTTCAGTAGAGCTGTCGAATTAAATTTATGAAAACTTTCTCTTAAATTAATTTTCAGAAAATTAGTTTCTCTTGTCCAGAAGCTGTTTTCTGTATTAATGAGTGTTTCCTTAACTTTAATTTAACTTAATTTGAAGTGGTGTGGAATGCTAATATCTTGATTTTATCACTATTTTTTCATGTGCAATCCATTTAATTTGTTGCTACAGTTGGAAGTCATCAAATGATACTGTTACCCTTATTAAGAAAAGATCTTTTTGTGATCATGTAGCGTCAGTACTCAAAGGTACAAAAAGGGATAATCTTTACCAAAGTTCTCAAATTTCACTGGCTCAAAAGCCTTTTTTCATTCTTCTTCTATGTGACTTGTCCTTTCAGGACGTAGGCGATCATGGCCTTCCACGTCTCACTATCCCTGGTGGCTCTTAGCACGCTTTCTCCTGTTGCACCACGCAACACCCGTTCTGTCATCCACATGCTAAGGCCCTTCAAATAGGCTATCCGCTGCTTTCCTCTGTCTCTTTTCCCCTCTATCTGGCCTGTTAGTATCAGGTTCTCCAAGCCCTTCTTCCTCATTGCATATCCCAGGAACTTCAATTGTCTCTTCCTGATGCTCAATATCAATTTCCTTTTCGTTTCCATCCTTTCTAAAACCTCATCATTGCTCACATGCTCGGTCCAAGATATCCGCAACATCCTTCTGTAGAACCACATTTCAGTTTCTTGATGTTTTTCCTTCATCTTTGATGATATTGTCCAGCATTCACTGCCATATTGAAGAACTGATATTACATAGTAATCCAGTACTCTCTTCTTTGTTTCTAGTGAAAGTTTCCTGTATCTTAATACTTTACTCAACTTCTGGAACGTGTCTTTCTTTATGCCAATTCACCTTAGGATCTCTGTGTTGCACTTTCCATCTATGTTAGAACACTTCCCAGATATTTAAATTTTTTTACCTGCTTGATTTTAGTATTCCCCACCTGTATTTGGCATTTTGAGCTGGTCTTTTGCTGATGACCATCAATTCGGTTTTTCCTTCGTCTTTGATGATATTGTCCGGCATACACTGCTATATTGAAGAGCTGACATCACATAGCAATCTACTACTCTCTTCTTTGTTTCTAGTGTAAGTTTCCTGTGTCTTAGTACTTTATTTAGCTTCTGGAACGCGATCTTCGTCATGCCAATTCATCTTCGGATTTCTGTGTCGCACTTTCTGTCTTCTGTTAGAACACTTCCCAGATACTTAAATTTTTGTACCAGCTTGATTTTAGTATTCCCTACCTGTATTTGACATTTTGGGGTGTTCTTTTTGCTGATGACCCTGCGGCTTGTCCCGTCATCCTTTGCGTTTCTATTTTGGTAAAGCATTTTATGTATAAAATATATAAGAATTTCGAAATTGTGAGTGTTATTTGCGTGTCGACGCGCATGCAATATTCTTTTAGAACCGAGAAACGTTGAAGACATGTTATGACATTTAAAAGAATGCAGAATGTCGAAGTTTGTCTGAATATATTTGCCTTTACGACGGAGAAATTGGCAATTATTACATTGTTTTGCCTTTTTTCTTCGTTTGCCGCGCAAAATTCTTAGTCATTTGGAAGAAACAGGAACGCAAATATGGACGGAAGAAAAAAAATTAAAAAAAACATCATGAGGTAAATAAACCAGCCGAAGCACCATGGAGAAAATATTAAAAATTCAAGGGGTTCTAAAAGTGTAAAGTATTAAGTTTCTTTCGCGATATATATCGTTTATTGCGGCTCCGCTGACACGAGAATTTGGAAAGAAAAGATTGCTTCAATTCTCTTTCTTTCTTTCTCTCTCTCTCTCTCTCTCTCTCTCTCTCTCTCTCTCTCTCTCTCTCACTCCTTCCATACATATAAAATCCGCCCCCCCTAAACCTTTCGACCTACTTTCCCAAAACCACTACATTTAAACTGCGAGTTAAACTTAAAATATCATTTGTTTAAAACAAAATGCCACCATTGTTTACGCTACTTACATTGTGGTGCAGTGGATATCGGCTTTGAACGAGACATCGGGGAGCCGAGTTCGAATTCCAATTGAATTCACTTATGCCAAAATATCCTTGGGAAAGGCATTAATCCGTCTCTTCCCTCCAGGACAAGTTGGGTTCTATGGCCTTGGTCGGCAAACAGTCTACGGCAGAAAGTAATGGCAACCTACTGTGTGATAATCTTCTGGCCAGTCAGTCATGTCTATTTCGAGACATGATCGCCCAAAGTGTGTATCACTTATGACTGATTGCCAAGTTAATAATTGTACTTCAGAAAAGAATGGTTCTTTTTTTATTATTACTTTACAAAATTTTACAGTCCAAGGAACCAAAGATGAAATCATCCGAATCTCCCTAAATTTTCTTCACTCTTTCATTGATGAAACTGCAATATAGGTAATTGTTAAATATTTATAAATTCATTTGATGCACATGTTATTTTGTAGCCTCAACAAAAGAACCATTCTATTTTCACTTACAATTATTCACTTGGCAATAAATAATAAAAAATAGTATGAAATACATTATTTTTTTTAAATTATGGCCGGTAGTATATATATATATATAGTTGTAAGTGAAAATAGAATGGTTCTATTGTCACCATATATATATATATATATACTCACTACCGACCATAATTATTAGGCCACCCCATTTTTTTAAAAGAAATGATGTATTTAATACTATTTTTTATTTATTGCCAAGTGGATAAATCTAAATGAAAATAGAATTATTTTTTGTTATTATTACTTTTCAAAATTTAACAAGTCAAGGAACCAAAGATGAAATCGTCCGAATTAGCCTACATTTTCTTCATTCTTTCATTAACCAGTGAGTCATGTCTCTTTGGAGACATGATCACCCAAAGCGTGTATCACGTATGACTGATTGCCAACTGAATAATTGGAAATGAAAATAGAATGGTTCTTTTGTTATTCTTACTTTGCAAAATTTTACAAGACAAGAAAGCAAAGATGAACTCGTCAGAATCACGACTAAATTTTCTTCACTCTTTCATTGATGAAACTGCAATACAGGTAATTATTAAATATTTATAAATGCATGTGATGCACATGTTATTGTGCAGTTTTCTTTCTTTGATCGCATCATCAATTCTTTATTTATTTATTTTTACAATATCCGATTTTCTTTCTGCTATTCTTTGTAATTCTCACCAACATATACAGAACAAGACCAGCAGACTGGAAACCTTTGGGCAGCAGATAGGGTTGCGGATTAATACCAAGAAGACTGAAATGATGTCATTGAACGTGAACAGGCTTGCTTCTGTCAAAGTGAATCGAGAAGATCTACGTCATACAGACAAGTACACCTGATCTGGCGACTCGACTGCAGCCACTTTCCCATCGTCGAAATGTGGCCTCCCTCTGTCTCTTCTATAAATACTTTCATGGCTTCTGCTCGGATGAGCTTAAGTCACTGATGCCTCCTCAACAGGTGTTTACCCGTGCAACCAGACTGGCAACTGGGTCCCACCCATTCACAGTCAGGTTAGCCAAATGCTGTCGACAATTCTACTCCTGCAGCTTCCTCTCTCGCACTTCCCGCCTGTGGAACTCACTCCCGCATTCTTGCTTTCCTGACGGCTACAACCTCCAGAAATTTAAATGCAAAGTTAATACTCATCTACTAACCACTGGCCTCTAGCTCTCTCCCCTCCCCTGTATAACCTTCCCTTTCTCTCCACCTATGTATCTGTCATCGCACCTGCTTTCTCAGCTTTCTATTGTTCCTTTCTAACTAGTTTGTACTCCTCACTCTTTTCTAATTAATCTTTTCACATTTATGTAAACCCCTGCACATCAGTGGCGTTTCTGCCTTGCTCGGGGTGAAATGATTAAAAAAAAAAAAAAAAAAAAAAAAAACCTGGGCAGTATCATCAGACCGGATGGTGGCACGAAAAAAGATATTCAAAGCAGGCTAGGCAAGGGCAGGAGTATGTTTAAAGAAATGGAGATCAACACAGTACAGTCACAACACCAAGCTCAAGCTATACCAGAGCTGTGTTGTATCTCCTCTCCTCTACGGATCTGTGTGCTGGAGAATGACTAAGGCGGATCTCGCCAAACTTCGATCCTTTCACACCACATGCCTCCGACGAATACTGAGAATATTTTGGCCAGAGAAGGTCTCCAATGAAGATCTGTTGAAGAAATGCATGCAAGAGAACATGGGTACCATCATTACAAGAATGCGGTGGAGATGAATTAGGCATGTGCTCCGGAAAGATCCACAGTCAATCACAATAACAGCTCTGCAGTGGACCCCAAATGGCAAAAGGAAAGAGGGGAAAACCAAGAACGACATGGAGAAGTACGGTGCATAATGAGATGAAAGCCATGCAGAAATCTTGGGGTTCATTGACTAGTCTGGCCCAAGATAAGCAGAGGTGGAGAAGCTTTGTTGCTGCCATATACATCATTAGGTGTAACGGATGATGAAAATGAAAAAAACTCTTTGTAAAATCATATTTTCTCTAGCATTACATCATTTTTCTTTCTTTTGTTCCTATGTTCTTTCTTTCTTTTTTTTCTTTTTTTAGGCAATTCCTTTTTTTTCTTCTTTGCACTTCTTTTTTCTATTTAATTTTGGAACATCATAAGTCGTTCTTTCATCTAAACATTAATTATTTCTTTCTCGCTATCTTTTTTTATTGTTTCTTTCTTTTTGTATTTCATTCTATATTCGATCCTGGGCATGACGGTAAACTGCATCCGGCAGCAAGGCCTCTGATTAGGAGGTTGTAATGAGCATAAAACAACCTCTTAATTGTTGTTTTTCCCGGGTCCACACTGACCCGGAGTGGTAGCAGCTGTTAGGTTCCCAGGTATGGGCAAATAGTTAACCCCCAAACTGGGGTCAAAACACTATGAAAGTATGAAAATACACTTTTATAGAAATATATACTTAAAAATAGACTTTTGAATGAAAAATATTACCAACAATATATTTCTGAAGAAATTTTTTTTGCCAGAACACATTTTTGAAGGAAAAGGTTTATTGTCAGCAAAATATTTTTAAGACAAAACTAGAAGACATCTTCAGTTTTCTAAAATAAAAAAAGAATAAAAAAAATGTAATCAAAATATGACTAAATCATTTTTCTCACTATAACCGAACATTAAAAAAATACATTAAACCCTCATCTTTTTGGCATTAAATAACCCACAGAGGTGTTGATATGCAGTAACACAAAACTCGAACTCTTCCTAAGTTTCTTTTTTTGTTGTAATTTTTTCCTATTTTCTTTCTTCCTTCCTTTCTTTCTTCCTTCCTTTCTTTCTTTCTTCCTTTCTTTCTTCCTTTCTTCCTTTCTTTCTGTCTTTCTTCCTTTCTTTCTGTCTTTCTTTCTGTCTTTCTGTCTTTCTTTCTGTCTTTCTTTCTTTCTTTCTTTCCTTTCTTTGTCTTTCTTCCTTTCTTTCTGTCTTTCTTCCTTTCTTTCTTCCTTTCTTTCCTTTCTTTCTTTCTTTGTCTTTCTTTCCTTTCTTTCTTTCTTTCTTTCTTTCTTCCTTTCTTTCTTTCTGTCTTTCTTCCTTTCTTTCTCTTTCTTTCTTTCTGTCTTTCTTTCCTTTCTTTCTGTCTTTCTTTCTTTGTCTTTCTTTCTTTCTTTCTTTCTGTCTTTCTTTCTGTCTTTCTTCCTTTCTTTCTGTCTTTCTTCCTTTCTTTCTTTCTTTCTTTCTTTCTTTCTTTCTTTGTCTTTCTTTCCTTTCTTTCTTTCTTTCTTTCTTTCTTTCTTTCTTTCTTTCTTCCTTCCTTCCTTCCTTTCCTTTCTTTCTTTCTGTCTTTCTTTCTTCTGCTTGCTTCTTTGGCTTCATTCAAAATAATTTATTCATTCTTTACCTCTTTTTCTATTTCCTTCTTTTCTTAATTCTCTTCTTCTGCCTTTTTTTATAATCATATCACCACAAGCAGAGCACTGCCACTGTTTTGCAGGGGGTTACATAGGAGGAAAGTTATGAGAAAGATTGAGAGGTTATAGTGGGTGTCAGGAAGTGGGTAAGAGAAGGATGAGAATACTGATGAAAGTGGAGTGGACGGAGAAAGGAGCATCTGAGAGAGGATGCAAGTTAGTGAGAGAGGAGATGACTATTAACTTTACTTTTAAATTCTTGGAGATTGTAGCTTATAAAGCAAGTAAATGGAAGGGAAATTCCACCGACGGAAAGTGCGAGAAAAGAAGCTGTTGGAGTAGAATTTGCGTTTAAAATTTATTCCTTCTTCAATATCTTATTTCTTTATTTTTCTTTCTATTTGTTTTTGCGTGTTTGTTTCTTTTTTTCCTTTCTATTCTCTAATCCTTGTTTGTTTGTTTATAAAAAAGAAAAACATATTTCTTTCTTTTATTATGGTGACCTTTGTTCTTCATCATATTTGTATACCCTCCATCTTTCTTTCGTTAATACATTCATTTATTTGTTTCTTTCATTCTTTTTCTTCCTCATTTCTTTTTTCGTTAATTTAATATCGTAATTCATTTACTCTTTATTCCTCTTCTTTTGTTTAATTCGCCCCCTCTTTATTTTCAATACCCACTTTTTGTCGTTCTTTCTTTCTTCCTTTCTTTCTTTCTTTCTTTCTTTCTTCCTTTCTGTCTTTCTTCCTTTCTTTCTGTCTTTCTTCCTTTCTTTCTTCCTTTCTGTCTTTCTTTCTTTCTTCCTTTCTTTCTTCCTTTCTGTTTATATGTCTTTATCACCGTAGTTAATTAACTCCGTCACTTTCTTCTTCTTCTTCTTCTTCTTCTTCTTCTTCTTCTTCTTCACCCCCTCTTCTTCTTCTACCTAATTTCCCACCACACTTTCCCATCTTCGCCCCGTTCTATTATGGCTCCTTCTTGCTCTCTGTACTATGAACCAAGATCAATTACAGTAAATTGGCGATTAAGCCGATTTCTTTTGAGCTCGGCTCTACCCTTATTAATAATTGATCTGTTGCTTCGATTAATGGTTGCTGGGATCATATGACTCAGTAGATTGATTACGCTTTATATACAGTGACAGTGGGCAAGAGGTGTACGTAGCGAGCTTTCTTCCTGGGTTCAAATGCCGATATAAACCTTGTGTGTTTATAATTAAATATCATGATTTAAGGTTCCTCAATTGTATACACTCTTCTCTTTTCTCTCTCATTCTCTTTCTTAATTCCTCCTCTTTAATATAACAGAGTTATATATATATATATATATATATGTGTGTGTGTGTGTGCGTGTGTGACATTGCTGAAAAGTTCTCAGTCCGACCAAAAGTGCTTTGTCCTAGGTATAGCGATAAACCATATCCGGCAGCAATGCCTCTAATCGGGAGATTAGATATTTTGAGGAGAGTAGAACCACCACTTGATTGTTGTTGTTTCTAGATTCTCCTTGACCCGGGGTGGTAGCACCTGTTAGAGTCCCAGATATGGGCAAATATTGAACTCCCAAACAAAAATGGGCAGTACATTTCTTTATAATAAAATGACCAACAAGACATTTTTGTAATAAAATGACCAACAAGACATTTTTGTAATAAAATGACCAACAATACATTTTTATAATATAATTAACAACACTATATTTTTATAATAAAATATCCAACAGTACATTTTTATAATAAAATGATTAACAATATATTTTTGAAATAAAATGACTAACAATACATTTTTATAAAATTAACGGTAAAACATTTTTATAACAAAATTACCAATAGGACATTATTATAATAAGATTAACAACAGTACACATTATAATAAAATGTCCAGCAATACATTTTTTTAATATAATTAACAATACATTTTCATAGAAAAATTTTAATCAATGCAACACAAAAATGTATAATGCTTTCATTTGTATAGCAAAATTACCAGCAATAAATTTTATGATCTACAAAATATATATAAAAAGAGACCTTTATTCTGAACATATAAAATTATATACAACACATCTAGTTAAAAGCATGAAGCCGCGTTCAAAATACTCAAATTTGGAAATTAAATAAAGCACAGAAGACGATATGCCGCTAAACAAAATCAAACAAAATATATTAAGAAATACCAACTCTATATGCTATAGTAGAATAACCTACAAGTCTTTTTAACTGTAGCTGAAGCCTTATAATCTCCTTCAAAATATTTCGATTCAGACATTAAATAAGACATAGAGTTTGAGATTTTTATTTTTAATCATATCACCCCAAGCAAGGCAAAAACGCCACTGATGCGCAGGGGGCTACGTAAGAGGGAAAAGACTGGAAAAGAGAAAACCGGAAACCACAACCTAAGCAGTAAACAAGGGATGAACCTCTTCACCTGTTCAATAGACATGGGTGGAGTGTGAACCGGGCGATAGTTTAGTCTATCTACTCCAATTGAAAAAAAAGAAAAAAAACAGAAAAGAGTGAAAAGATTGGAAAAGAGAAAAACCGGAAACCACACCCTAAGCAGTAAACAAGGGATGAACCTCTTCACCTGTTCAATAGACATGGGTGGAGTGTGAACCGGTCGATAGTTTAGGCTATCTACTCCAATTGAAAAAAAGAAAAACAAAAAGAAAAAAGTGAAAAGATTGGAAAAGAGAAAACCGGAAACCACAACCTAAGCAATAAACAAGGGATGAACCTCTTCACCTGTTCAATAGACATGGGTGGAGTGTGAACCGGGCGATAGTTTAGTCTATCTACTCCAATTGAAAAAAAGAAAAAAAAAGAAAAGAGTGAAAAGATTGGAAAAGAGAAAACCGGAAACCACAACCTAAGCAATATAAACAAGGGATGAACCTCTTCACCTGTTCAATAGACATGGGTGGAGTGTGAACCGGGCGATAGTTTAGTCTATCTACTCCAATTGAAAAAAAGAAAAAAAAAAGAAAAAAGTGAAAAGATTGGAAAAGAGAGAACCGGAAACCACAACCTAAGCAGTAAACAAGGGATGAACCTCTTCACCTGTTCAATAGACATGGGTGGAGTGTGTACCGGGCGATAGTTTAGTCTATCTACTCCAATTGAAAAAAAGAAAAAAAAAAAGAGAAAAGTGAAAAGATTGGAAAAGAGAGAACCGGAAACCACAACCTAAGCAGTAAACAAAGGATGAACCTCTTCACCTGTTCAATAGACATGGGTGGAGTGTGAACCGGGCGATAGTTTAGTCTATCTACTCCAATTGAAAAAAAAGAAAAAAAAACAGAAAAGAGTGAAAAGATTGGAAAAGAGAAAAACCGGAAACCACAACCTAAGCAGTAAACAAGGGATGAACCTCTTCACCTGTTCAATAGGCATGGGTGGAGTGTGAACCGGGCGATAGTTTAGTCTATCTACTCCAATTGAAAAAAAAGAAAAAAACAGAAAAGAGTGAAAAGATTGGAAAAGAGAAAAACCGGAAACCTCAACCTAAGCAGTAAACAAGGGATGAGCCTCTTCACCTGTTCAATAGACATGGGTGGAGTCTGAACCGGGCGATAGTTTAGTCTATCTACTCCAATTGAAAAAAAGAAAAAAAAAAGAAAAGAGTGAAAGGATTGGAAAAGAGAAAAACCGTAAAAACCACATTCTAAACAGGAAACAAGGGATGAGCTTCTTCACCTGTTCAATAGACGTAGGTGGAGTGTGAACCGGGCGATAGTTTAGTCTATCTACTCCAATTGAAAAAAAATGCTGCTAAATAAAATCAACCATTCAAAAATGCATTCAGAAATTTAAAATATTTGCTCATTCGGGCAGATTTTGTGAAATGGTTGGTACACAAACCTTTTTCAATTTCTACTCAAACGCATATATATATATATATAGGAGAAACTACTAAAATGTTGTAAGTTTAAAAATGTATTTTTGGACAGTATTTATTTCTATTATTATATATATATATTTGATATTTCAGACCGTCCTCGGTCTATCATCAGAAACAAATGATTTTAAAATTTCAACTAGAAGCGTTCGCCACGAGAGCGTTCGTCGATAGATGTTTACATCACGTAACATAGAAAGCGATAGAGTTTTTAATATTTGTAAACGTAAACCTATCTCTAATAATACTTTTAAATGTTGTTTTAAAGAAAAAATTTTTAAGTGTTTCTAAAAAATGTTTAACTATTGAAATATTTATAAAGATTCAAAACACCTAAGTCCCTATTTAACCCTAGCCTATATGTATTTAATTTTAAAATGCAGTATTTTTCTTCCTTTCTGCATGAGCATGTAGAACTAAAATCGGAATCTATCAGTAAATATCGCCCGGTTCACACTCCACCCACGTCTGTTGAACAGGTTAAGAGGCTCATCCCTTGTTCCCTGTTTAGGATGTGGTTTCCGGCTTTCTCTTTTCCAATCTTTTCACTTTTCTTTTTTCTTTTTTTTTTTTTCGATTGGAGTAGATGGACTAAACTATCGCCCGGCTCACACTCCACCCATGTCTATTGAACAGGTGTAGAGGCTCATCCCTCTTTCCCTGTTTAGGATGTGGTTTCCGGCTTTCTCTTTTCCAATCTTTTCACTCTTACGTAGCCCCCTGCAAAACAGTGGCGTTACCGCCTTGCTCGGGGTGATATGATTAAAAAAAAAAACATTTGCAGTTTTCTAATATATATATATATATATATATAGATAGATAGATAGATAGAAAACCAATTGTATCAAAATTGTAACAAAAACCATCGTATCAGTAATAACCACTTAATAATAACAAGCTTTGCACTAACTACTATCACTACTATATATATATATATATATATATATATATATATATATATATAGTTGTGATAGTAGTTAGCGCAAAGTTTGTTACTATTCAGTGGCTATTACTAATAAATGGTTTTTGTCAAGCAGGTTTTTTTGTTTTATCGTAAAGTGCTCGATATTGGGGTGTAGCTTAAGTATTATTAGGCATGGACAATGGTTCATGATGACCAGAGGGTACTTGGTCAAACGTTGGGTTTATAATAATACCTACATTACAGGCCAGTTTTTTTAAAAGAAATTATGTATTTCATGCGATTTTTAGTATTTGTTGCTAAGTGAATAATTCTAAATAGAAGTGTCATTTTGTTAATAGTTCACAATAACATGTGCCTCAAATGAACTGTTCTGGTGTCCAGTTTTTGTGCTCTCTTCCACATGTTAGTCTCTTCTTCTTATTGGCTGTCAGAAGCAGTTTTCCTGGCTGCCTTGTAAAATTTTGCAAAGTAATAATAACAAAAGAACCATTCTATTTTCATTTAGAATTATCCACTTGGAAATAAATACTAAACATAGTATGAAATACATCATTTCATTTAAAAAACTGGGGTAGCCTAATAATTATGGCCCGTAGTATATATATATATATATAATCTACAGGGCGCGATGGGTAAATTGTCGCTATTTGCCTTGTAGAATTTTGCAAAGTAATAATAACAAAAGAACCATTCTATTTTCATTTAGAATTGTCCACTTGGCAATAAATACTAAAAATAGTATGAAATACATCATTTCATTTAAAAAACTGGGGTGGTCTAATAATTATGACCGGTAGTGTGTGTGTGTGTGTATATATATATATATATATATATATACGTGTGTGTGTGTGTGTGTGTGTGTGTGTGTGTGCGTGCGTGTGTGTGTGTAATAGCATCCGAAACAAAAGTAAAGATAATGAATTAAAATGGAAAAGCTATAAACCAGACGTTTCGGTGAGAGCCTCTAGTCTCTTTGGATTCTTCAGGTTACAATGGAAGAAAAACCAAAGTTTATATGAGGGAAAATTCGTTTTAATTTTTGAGGATATGCTGAAGCCCTAAATCAAATTTCATTTAAAGATTTTTCATTATTCTACATTCTTAGAATGTGCGTTTTGGTGCAGTGGATATCGACCCGGAACGAGAAATCGGGGAACCGAGTTCGAATACCAGATGAATTTCTTGCATTCACTTACGCGCAAATACCCTTGGGAAATGTATTAATCTGACTCTTCCCTCCAGTTATGGGTTAAATAATAGGACAGATTGGGTTCTATAACCTTAGCTTGCAACCAGTCTACCACAGAAAGCAATGGCATCCTACTGCGTGATAATCTTCTGCCCAGTCAGTCATGTCTCTTTCGAGACATGATAGCCCAAGCGTGTATCACATGGCATTTAACTGACTGACTGAATATAATAGTGGGAAACATGATTAAGGCTTCTGTTAGACATAAAGTGGGGTACTGGTTTGGTATTGCTATGAAGTAATAAACTGATTCCCCATTAATTACTACTTAATAATATAATCCATCTCTTCCAGCTCTAGCTATGGGTTAAATAATAGGACAGCTTTGGTTGTATAGCCTTGGCTGGCAACCAGTCTACCACAGAAAGCAATGGCAACCTACTGCGGGATAGTCTTCTGGCCAGTCAGTCATTTAAATACTTTCACCCTAACCAAGGAGATAGTATCACTCAGACCCAAAATGTTACGATGAGCGAAAGAGAAAGATTTAGGGAAGAGAAAGGACAATAAAACCAGATTTCAGAATGATAGAATGTCACTAAGACGCAAAACTTCACTGGGAAGGTCACCTACACGCAGTCAAAGAAAGCAACAACAATATACATCAACTGCCTTTGATAAATACAATCTACTTTATAGCTTGACGTTCTTTTTCACTCTTTTGCCGGCAACAAAAAAGAAAAGAACACAGACTTTATTAGTAACCTTCTCAATCTTTCTACATATACACATTCTGCTACTATCAACTATGAATTCTGAATTTCTGTGGGACATTTAAATACTTACATTTCTCTTTGAACAATTATCTACATAGATTTTCTCTTTGAAATTTTTTTCTTACACATTTCTACAATTTTACTTCTTTTTACAAATTCGATATTTCTGTTTAGATAATAAAAATTTTACTTTAATCTACAAACAAGACACATTTATTCTACCAACCATTCATTAAACCTTTAGATATTTTAAATTGTGGGGACTTCGGTTGAGTTTGGCACAAGGTCATTTTTACAAACATCAAAAACACAGTTGAAATTTCCAGGGCACATAATGAGAAAAGAGGGCTTGGAAAATCTGATACTCACAGGACAGATTTAAAGCAAGAGGGACAGAGGAAAACAACGCATAACCTACTTAAAATAAGAAAGAGACTGTTGAAATTTCTAGGGCACATAATGAGGCAAGAGGGCTTGGAAAATCTAGTACTCACAGGACATATTGATAGCAAGAAGGACCGAGTAAAACAAAGCATAACCTACTTAAAATAAGAAAGTACCAGTTTAAATTTTTAGAGCACCTAATGAGGACAGACAGCTTGGAAAATCTGATACTCACAGGAGAGATTGAAGGCAAGAAGGACAGAGGTAAACAACTCATAGCCTACTTGAAATAAGAAAGAGACAGTTGAAATTTCTAGGATTCATAATGAGGAAAGAGGGCTTAGAAAATCTGATATTCAGCGGACAGATTGAAGACAAGAGAGATCGAGGAAAACAACGCATAACCTGATTCAAATTAGAAATAGACAGTTGAAATTTCTAGAGCACATATTGAGAAAAAATGGCTTGGAAAATTTGGTAATCACAGGACGGATTGAAGGCAAGAAAGACAGAGGAAAGCAAAACATAACCTGCCTAAAATAAAAAAGAGGTAGTTGAAATTTCTAGGGCACATAATGAGGAAAGAGGGCTTGGAAAATCTGATACTCACAGGACAGATTGAAGGCAAGACGGACAGAAGAAAACAACGCATAACCTACTTAAAATAAGAAATAGACAGTTGAAATTTTTAGAGCACCTAATGAGGAAAGAGAGCTTGGAAAGTTTGATACGCAGAGGGCCGAATGAAGGCAAGAGGGACACAGGAGAACAACGCATAACTGGCTTAAAATAGAAAATAGGTAGTAGTTGAAATTTCTAGGGCACATAATGAGGAAAGAGGGCTTGGAAAATCTGATACTCACAGGACAGATTGAAAGCAAGACGGACAGAGGAAAACAACGCATAACCTACTTCAAATGAGAAATAGACAGTTGAAATTTTTAGAGCACCTAATGAGGAAAGAGAGCTTGGAAAATTTGATACGCAGAGGGCCGAATGAAGGCAGTAGGGACAGAGGAGAACAACGCATAACTTGCTTAAAATAAAAAAGAGGTAGTAGCTGAAATTTCTAGTGCACATAATGAGGAAAGAGGGCTTGGAAAATCTGATACTCACAGGACAGATTGAAGGCAAAACGGACAGAGGAAAACAACGTATAACCTACTTAAAATGAGAAATAGACAGTTGAAATTTTTAGAGCACCTAATGAGGAAAGAGAGCTTGGAAAGTTTGATACGCAGAGGGCCGAATGAAGGCAAGAGGGACAGAGGAGAACAACGCATAACCTGCTTAAAATAAGAAAGAGATAGCTGCAAATTCTAGGGTAAATAATTAGGGAAGAGGGCTTGGAAAATCTGATACTCAATGGACAGAATGAAGGCAAGAGAGACAGAGGACAACAACGTGTAAAATACTTAGTGAACTTGAATAAATGAATGGCAGAATTAAGTTTACGTGAAATAACAAACGAATAATTGTTATTAATAACTATAAAGGAGAAAATATAGTGGAGACGATCATTTCTGAAGACGCAGAAAAGAACAGGAGGATTCAGGCAAAGTTGATTCCGTATTTGGAAGCTTGTATAACTGAATCTGGAAATTTAGTAACATAGATTAAGATAAATGAAGATTGACATTGATGAGGATTACTATTAAAATCATTTAATCCGCAATTATCTAAACACGTTGATACCGTGTCTTAAACATTTAATCAACATCGCAGCTTTAATTGGATTTCTTTCATGAGTGTAATCTTAGTACAATTTGCAATATCAACCCACTGTTACTAATGTGACGCATTGTCACATCATTAATACTCTGTTTGGCTTTCTTTTGTTTTTTCAAAGATCTCATTTAAAACAATATAGATATATAGTTTACAGTATTTACATTATTCGGACTATTGTCCTCATCTTTGTTGCCATTTGTACGACATTGAATAACAGATCATTCCATTTATCTATATTTCTGAGATGAGGTAGTATTTACAGTATTTACATTATTTGGACTATTGTCCTCATCTCTGTTGCCATTTGTACGACGTTTAATAACAGATCATTCCATTTGTCTATATTTCTGAGATGAGGTAGTATTTACTGTATTTACATTATTCGACTATTGTCTTCATCTTTGTTGCCATTGGTACGACGTTTAATAATAGATCATTCTATTTGTTTATATTTCTGTGATGAGGTAGTATTTACAGTATTTACAGTATTTACATTATTCGGACTAATGTCCTCATCTTTGTTGCCATTTGTACGGCGTTTAATAATAGATCATTCTATTTGTCTATATTTCTGAGATGAGGTAGTATTTACAGTATTTACATTATTCGGACTATTGTCCTCATCTTTGTTGCCATTTGTACGGCGTTTAATAATAGATCATTCTATTTGTCTATATTTCTGTGATGAGGTAGCATTTACAGTATTTACATTATTCGGACTATTGTTCTCATCTTTGTTGCCATTTGTACGACGCTTAATAATAGATCATTCTATTTGTCTATATTTCTGTGATGAGGTAGCATTTACAGTATTTACATTATTCGGACTATTGTCCTCATCTTTGTTGCAATTTATACGACGTTTAATAATAGATCATTCTATTTGTCTATATTTCGGAGATGAGGTAGTATTTACAGTATTTATATTATTCGGACTATTGACCTCATCTTTGTTGCCATTTGTAAGACCTTTCAGCCGTTGTACTCTCCGGCCTTCTTCAAGTGAAGGATGCATGGTCCATTGGATATAGACGTTGGATAGTTCCTGACTTGACTCTTCGAGTTGTGAGTTCAATACATAAATGGCGGCTTCCCGAGACCTATTTTCTACCTTCTGTTAATCAATCCGTTACAGACGATTCAATATATGGCAAGTATTTTAACTGAGGCTGAAAAATGCGAACATTAGGTTAATGAAAGTAGAATGCCCAAAGCTAATTCCTGAGAAACGGAAAACATTTTTTTCTTACAAGCCAAGAAACAAAGGCTATATTTCTTATTTTTATTCATAAAAAGAGCAGCCCACAATGCCAAATATAGTTGGGATATACTAAAATCAAGCAGGTACAAAAATTTAAATACCTGGGAAGTTTTCTAACAAAAGACAGAAAGTGCGACACAGAGATCTGAAGGCAAATTATCATGGCGAAAATTCGTTCCAGAAACTGAGTAATGTATTAAGACACAGGAAACTTTCTCTTAAAAATAAAGAAGAGAGTACTGGATTGCTATGTAATGTCAGTTCTTCAATATGGCAGTGAATGCTGGACAATATCCTCAAAGATTAAGGAAAAACTGGAAGCAACTGAAATGTGGTTCTACAGAAGGATGCTGAGGATATCGTGGATCGAGCATGTGAGCAATGATGAGGTTTTGGAAAGGATGGAAACAAAAAGTAAATTAATATTGAGCATCAGGAAGAGACACCTAAAGTTCGTGAGACATGCAAGGAGGGATTAGAGAACCTGATACTAACAGGCCACATAGAGGGAAAAATCGACAGAGGAAAGCAGCGGATAACATATTTGAAGGGCCTGAGCAAGTGGCTGAAAGAACGGGGGTTGCGTGGTGTTACAAGAGAAAGTGTGATAAGAGCCACCAGGAATAAGGAGACGTGGAAAGCCATGATCGCCTACGTCCTGAAAGGACAAGGCACATAAAAGAAAAAGAAGAATTTATAAATGAACTCAGCAGGTATGCAAAAATAGAAAGGGGCGTAAGACAACGATGTGTTTTCTCACAAATATAGAAGTCGTAATATCACTAAAAAAACGTTAAAAATACATAAAATCAAGTTACTGTATGATAAATAAAATTATAATAAATAAATAAATAATATTATATAAAATCATATTAACCCTCTAGGGCCATTCGTATCATATTTGATACAGTATTTCCCTATAAGGAAACATTTGGTATTTCCCTATAAGGAAACATTTGGTATTCATTGACTGAGCAGTCAGTACTGCTTTCATTTGAAATTTATAAAATATTTCTCTTAAAAAATTTTTCAGGAAAATATTTCTTTCAAGGCTTGTTTTCATACTGTATCAAATATGATACGAATGGCCCTAGAGGGTTAATAATATAATATGATTAAGGCTTCTACTTGTCATAAAGTGGGGGATCAGTTCTATATTGTTATGAAGTAATAAACAGATCCCCCACTAATATGATACGAATGGCCCTAGAGGGTTAATAATATAATATGATTAAGGCTTCTACTTGTCATAAAGTGGGGGATCAGTTCTATATTGTTATGAAGTAATAAACAGATCCCCCACTAATATGATACGAATGGCCCTAGAGGGTTAATAATATAATATGATTAAGGCTTCTACTTGTCATAAAGTGGGGGACAGTTCTATATTGTTATGAAGTAATAAACAGATCCCCCACTAATATGATACGAATGGCCCTAGAGGGTTAATAATATAATATGATTAAGGCTTCTACTTGTCATAAAGTGGGGGATCAGTTCTATATTGTTATGAAGTAATAAACAGATCCCCCACTAATATGATACGAATGGCCCTAGAGGGTTAATAATATAATATGATTAAGGCTTCTACTTGTCATAAAGTGGGGGATCAGTTCTATATTGTTATGAAGTAATAAACAGATCCCCCACTAATATGATACGAATGGCCCTAGAGGGTTAATAATATAATATGATTAAGGCTTCTACTTGTCATAAAGTGGGGGACAGTTCTATATTGTTATGAAGTAATAAACAGATCCCCCACTAATATGATACGAATGGCCCTAGAGGGTTAAAATACGTACGTAAAATTGAAAGTAAATATTGGCAAATTTAACATGAAATAGTTTATTTTCTACTATCGCAAAATAATTTTAATAACTTTTTTTTATTTAACCTTACAAAATCATTTTATTTTATAATGCCTTTATATATTTATATTTGTATATTTTCTCACCTAATGACTGGTTGCCGACCAAGGCTATAGAACCCAGTCTGTCCTGTTAGTTAACCCATAACTGGGGTGAAGAGACGGATTAATACCTTTTACCAAGGGTATTTGTGCGTAAAGAAATGCAAAGAATTCAACTGGAATTTGAACTCGGCTCTCCGATTTCTCGTTCTGAGCTGATATCCAGCGCAAATGCCACCATTTTAATTACAATTTAATTAAATTTTCAGTACCTGATTTTCTCACCTAATTATATGGTTTTTTAGTTCCTATTATTGTTAACTCAAAGTACAAATTTTGAAATGCCTGCATGTAAAATATTTCAAATAAAGATTTATATTTAATATTCTTTTGATATTTTCAAAATTGGGTATGATATACTCATGGTTAGTAGTGGTTTAACTTTAATTGATGGTTAGTTTTCCAGGGTTAAAAAAGCTAAAATTTCCGAGGGGGTTTAGTAATAGTAGAGTTAATAGAAAACAAATGAAAAAAAACGTTCTTTTGAGGGTCAGTCAGTTATTTAAGTGCCATATGTGATACACGCTTGGGTGATCATGTCTCGACCCGTGTATTGAATATTGCTGCCATATCTGGTCGGGTGCCCCTTCTGCTCTCCTTGGGCTTCTTGACAAAATACAAAGGAGGATCTGTAACGTGGTTGATACTGACTTGGCAGACCGGCTGCAGCCGCTCTCACACCGGCGTGATGTAGCTTCCCTGTGCCTCTTCTACAAGTACTTTCATGGCTTCTGCTCCGATGAGCTTAGATCACTGGTGCCGCCTAAGCAGGAATTTACACGAGATACTAGATTAGCAACTAGGTCCCACCCTTTTACAGTTAAACAAATAAGATGTAACCGTAAATTCTACTCCAACAGCTTCTTTTCTCGCGCTTCCCGCCTGTGGAACTCCCTTCCACAAGTCTGCTTTCCCGACAGTTACAATCTCCAGGTGTTTAAATGTAGGGTCAATAGACACCTCCTATCACACTAACTCCCAACTATTCTCACAACACTCTCATCTACCCAACCCTCATTCTCGGTATCCTCACCCGCCTATCACCCACCCTCTGTTATTTTCTATATTTAATCAGCCTTTCTCCACTCTACGTAGCCCCCTGCACAGTAGTGGCAGTGACATGCCTTGCTCGGGGTGAAACGCTTATAAAAAAAAAACAAAAACATGGCTGACTGGGCAGAAGATACCGCAGTCGATTGCAATTACTTTCTGCGGTAGATTGGTCGCCAGCCAAGGCTATAAAACCCACTCTATCCTGTTAATGAACCCATAACTGGAGGGAAGAGACGGGTTAATACTTTTCCCAAGGATGAATGCAAGGAATTCAATTTCCAATGACGCCATTTTAATAACAATTTAATTAAATTTTCAATACCTGATTTTCTCACCTAAATGTTTTTCAGTTCCTATTAATGTTAACTCGAAGTCCAAATTTTGAAGTGCCTGCATGTAAAATATTTTAAATAAAGATTTATATTTAATATTCTTTTGATATTTTCAAAATTGGGTATGATATACCCATGGTTAGTAGTGGTTTAACTTTAATTGATGGTTAATGTTCCAGAGTTAACGAAATACGTTTTAAACGCAATTTATGCCTTCAACTACAGATAAAATGTATTGTTGGTAATTCTACTATAATATAGTATGTCTTAATATATTTTGGTAGGTTTTGTTTAGCAACATATTTTGGTAGGTTTTGTTTAGCAACATATTTAGCAACATATTTAGCAACATATTTAGCAACATATTTTGGTAGGTTTTGTTTAGCAACATATTTAGCAACATATTTAGATTTAGGCATTAAATAACTCATACAGGTTGATACCTGTATGAGTTATTTAATGCCTAAATCTAAATATTTTGAAAAATATTGTCTTCAACTAAATACATATATATTATAATGTATTGTTGCTAATTTTCATATAAATAAGTATTGTTTGCAATTTTTAGATATTCATTATGTTTCGTTTTTTGTTTGGGTGTTCACTATTTTCCATTAGCTAAGATCCTAACAGGTGCTACCACTCTAGGACAGGTTAGGCCTGGTAACAACAGCAATTAAGACGTGGTTTCACGCTTCTAAAAACCTAAAATCTTCCTATCAACGGCCTTACTTCCGGATGTAATTTTTTTTTGTTGTTGTTGTTTTAATCGTTTTACCCCAAGCAAGGCGGTACCGCCACTGATACGCAGGGCGTTATATAAGAGAGTTAGAGTTTTAGGCAGGAGAAGAATTAATAAAAAGACGAACCAATTATAGTGGGTGTCAGAGAAAAAGCAAGAGAAAGATGTGAACACGGGAGGGAAGACAGTTTCGAAGTTAGAGAGAAAGGAAAAGAACAAGATATACGGGGTGGTGTAGAAAGAGCTGGAGTCAAGTAGATAAGAGATGGGTATTGTCTTTGCATTTAAGTTCCTGGAGGTTGTAGACGTCAGGAAAGCAAGTGTACGAAAGGGAGTTCCACAAGCGCGAAGTGTGAGAAAGAAAGCCGATGGGGTAGAATTGTCTGCTGCATTTGGTTGACTTAACTGTAAAAGGGTGGGACCTTGTTGCCAGTCTGGTTGCACGAGTAAATTCTTGTGGAGGGGGAACTATTGAACTAAGTTCATCGGAAAAGAAGCCATGAAAATATTTGTAGAAGAGACAGAGGGAAACCACATCCTGCCGCTGTGAAAGTGGCTGGAGTCGAGCTGCCAGATCGAGACTGATCATATTACAGATTCTCCTTTGGAGCCTATTGAGAACACTGAGATGAACAGTAGCGGCGCCTGCCCAGATATGACGACAGTATTCCTTGCACTGTCGGATGGTTGATTTGCATATGACCAAGTGATCCAACCTTCCTAGCAGTGAATTTAGCTATTTATTCAATGTAATGATTCCATTTGATCGGTTCAGGCCGATAATGTCAAACACAGGAAGAAATTTTGCTTACAGTATTGCAATCATTTTGTAGTCTAGTTATGCCCTTTTCAAACCGAAAAAAAAAGATGACATTGATACAAGGCAAACATCCACTGCAAAGACTAAGAGCCACTCAGAATTAAGACTTACTTAATGGGACTTCTGTAAGAGAAGGAATTTAATATTATTAGGATATTGTTGTAAAATATAATTCTGTGTTGATGTTAAGAGAAAACACCTAACCAATTGTAGTGAACAGGGAAGCAATCAGGCAGGATTCCTTTTCACAAAGTGGTAATTCTTAAGGAAAAATACAACGCCTTCTGCAAAGCTGTTTCAGAGTAAATCACCTCCACTTGTTCGAGTTGCAAGATTTATGAACAAGTAAAAAATTGGGCTGTATTTGAAACCACATAGCAACACTCTTTTTATTTAATGATCTTTTTCTCATTAACCACTCAGATCAATCCGGCATTTTTTTTATAAAAAAAAAGAGTCCCAGAAAATTTCACAATTAATCAACTTAAAAATTAAATATTATTTTTTTTATTTTTGGATAAAATAAATATGTTAGCATTCAGAACCACTTCAAACAAAAGGTTAGGAAGGAAACCCCTTTCAGGGTCCTGGGTATGACGGTAAACTGCATCCGGCAGCAAGGCCTCTGATTGGGAGGTTGTGAGGAACATGGAACCACCTCTTAATTGCTGTTGTTCCCAGGTCGACAATGATCCGGAGTGGTAGCACCTGTTAGGGTCCCAGCAATGGGCTAATAGTTAGCTCCCAAACTGAGGTCAAAACACTATGAAAGACTTTTATAGAAATATATACAAAAAATAGACTTTTACAGAAAAATATACATCTTTGAAAAAAAAAAATTCCAACAATACTTTTCCGAAGGAAAATATTATTACCATAACACATTTTTGAAGAAAGCAAATTATTACCAGCAATACATTTTTGAATACAAAATTAGAAGACATCTTCAGTTTTCTAAAATAAAAAATAAAAAGAAACTTTTTAAAAATAAAATTTCATCAAAATCTCACTAAATCAACCTTCTTATTATAATCGAACATTAAAAAAAATAAATTGAAATCCTACCTTTTTGGCATTAAATAACCCATAGAGGTGTTGATATGCTATTAAACAAAACTAAAATTCAAACCCCCTTCACTAGTGGAAAGAGCGATAACACCTACTAGACATGAGAAATCTATTTTCCAGAAAAAATATTTCAAGTAAACGATTTTATATTTTTCTACCAACTGCAGTACTGAATACTCAGTTAATGAATATTAAATGTTTTCTTATAAAGAAACGGCTTATAATAGCATCACCAGTTCAGCCCTTCACAGCCAGGAGTCGTCGTGCCATATCGATCTTGGAAAGTGATGTAGATGAGATTGAGAAACCTCTTTTGTTAAATGTTATTTTAAGAAAAAAAAAGAAAAAAAAAAAGAATTTCAACTGAGAGAACTGCTCGATCAATGAATGTCAAATGTGTCCTTATAGAAGAAACAGCGGCGAACCTGAAGGAGACAGGTTTAATTTTGTTGTTTTTCATTTTTTTTTTTTACTTTTTTCAGGGCAGTCCTATCGATTACCCCCTTAGCTTTACGATTGACAAAAAAAATAAAAATAAAAAATTGAAAAATTTCAATATTTAAACATTTTTTGCGGGGGATCAGTTTCTTATACAACGTTATATTAAATCGAGCCTCCATTTTGAAGCCACTCGCCGGTAAGACATTACCGCCACCTGTAAATTTGTTCAGTATCAAATTTTTTGGACTTTTTTCAGTGCAATTGAAAAGAAAATTTGCAAAAATTGCACCTTAAACTTTACTTATGACTAAAAAAATTTGCAAAAATTCCAATATTTAAACAATTTTAGGGTGGGGAACTAGTTTCTCATACAACCTTATAGTGGTTTGAAAATGGAGGATCGATTTACTTTAACGTTGTATGAGAAACTGGTTCCCCCCACCAAATTTGTTTAAATATTGTAATTTTTCAAAATTCTTTTGATAATCGGAAAGTTTAAGTAACAATCGATAGGACTGCGCTGAAAAAAGTAAAAAAAAAAAATGAAAAGCAATGAAATTAAACGTGGTGGTAGTCTGCTTTTCGACAAAATACGACACAAAGAATTGATGAAGATGCTAGGCAACCTCGACATTTTCGGCAAAGACATAAGAATAATCAAGAATCTCTACTGGCAGCATACGGCCTGCATATTGACAGGTAACGACCTCAGTAGATACACAAAAATAGAAAAAGGATGTGTCTTTTCACCGGATTTGTTTAACCTATACAGCGAGAACATTTTGATGATCCTAGATGACACGCCAGGATTTGTTATTGGAGGCCACAACCTGAACAACATAGGTATGCGGACGATACAGTGCTGATTGCAGACACAGAAAGGAAACTACAAGACCTCATACAGAAAGTAGCAGTGGAGAGTGACAAGAAGGGACTACAAATAAACTTTAAGAAAACTGATTGCATGGTCATCAGCAAAAGACACAACCCAAAATGCCAAATACAGGTGGGGGATAACAGAATCAAACAAGTACAAGAATTTAAGTACCTAGGAAGTGTTCTAACAGGAGATGGAAAGTGCGACACGGAGTTCCGAAGGCGAATTGGCATGGCAAAAGACGTGTTCCAGAAGATGAGCAAAATACTAACACACAGGAAAATCACAATAGAAACGAAGAAAAGAGTGCTAGACTGCTACGTGATGTCAGTTCTTCAACACGGCAGTGAATGCTGGACAATATCATCGAAAATGAGGACAAAACTGGAAGCGGCCGAAATGTGGTTCTACAGAAGGATGCTACGGATATCGTGGACTGAGCATACAAGCAAAAACGAGGTGTTAGAAAGAATGGCAACAAAAAGGAAATTGATGCTGAGCATCAGGAAGAGACAACTGAAGTTCCTGGGACATGCAATGAGGAAAGAGAGCCTGGAGAACCTGATACTGACTGGACAGTTAGAAGGAAGGAGAGACAGAAGAAGGCAGCGGATAACATATTTGCAGGGCCTGATCAGGTGGATGACGGAACGGGGGTTGCCAGGAGCAACAGGAGCAAACATACTAAGAGCCATAAGGGATAGGGAGACGTGAAGAGCCATGATCGCCTACGTCCTGAAGGGACAGGGCACATAGAAGAAGAAGAAGAAGTCTGCTTCAGGCTCGCCGAAACTGCTAATAACAACATTTAGAATAGCCTTTTCACCTGTAACTCACTACCTCGTTTAGTTCTGAAGCTTTATATTGGGTGAAATTTAGTAAATAAAGAATAAAGAAACAAGAAAACATTAAGTGAAGGATCCATTTTCCCCACCATTGTTAAGCAACAATAAGTAAAAGAAAGAGACCCCCTTGTAACCCCACCAAAACGTGGGCGTTGAAAAACTTAACCAAAAAACAGGACTAATGAGAAAGACAAGAATGAAATATATAATAACGTCGTAAAAAAAACCCAAAAAAACTGCAGAAGCAGTAAATAAAACGAACAACAGCCACAAGGACCATAAAAAGACTGAGTAAAACTGAATTAGTCAAGGAAAAATATTTGAGCTGGAAAAATTAAAAGTAAACTAAAAACTATTATAAAACTATAACCGGAAAAAGAGAAAAACCAAAAACTATCTACACAATAAAAGTCTTTAAAAATCCTAATAGCTATCACCGTAAATTGTGTCCCCGATAACATAAAATACAAAAGAATCGTTTTCTGAGTAATAAAACTCTAATTTTCCTGCCGGTTGTTGCCCCACTTGATAATAATGGCAGAGGCGAGGGGATGAACGGCAGACTTGGCACTTGTTCGTCAAAACAGAAACAAAGGCAAGACGATCTGTAGATCTAGGATGCTTTCGATTTTCGCCCTAGCGAGACGTGACCGCTATCAGTGCGTTGGGTGGTCAATCAGTCAGTTAAGTGCCATACGTGAAACACGCTCGGGCGATCATGTCTCGAAAGAGACATAACTGAATGGGCAGAAGATTATTCCGCAGTAGGTTGCCATTGCTTTCTGTGGTAGACTGGTTGCCGACAAAGGCTATAGAACCCAATCTGTCCTGTTATTTGACTCATAGCTAGAGGGGAAAGAAATGTATTATATTATTATGTAGTAATTAGTGGGGGATCGGTTTCCTATTGTTATGAAGTAATAAACTGATCTCCAATTTATGCCCAGTAGAAGCCTTAATCATTATTCCAACTATTATATTTAGTGAGTCAGTTAAGTGCCATACGTGATACACGCTTGGGCGATCATGTCTCTAAAGAGACATGACTGACTGGGCAGAAGATTATCCTGCAGTAGGTTGCCATTGCTTTCTGCGGTAGACTGGTTGCCGACCAAGGCTATAGAACCCAATCTGTCCTGCTATTTAACCTATAACTGGAGGGAAGAGACGGATTAATACCTTTCCCAAGGGTATTTGCGCGTAAGTGAATGCAAAAAGACTGGGTACATGGTGTATTGAAGAAAGGATAAAAAAATGAATGAGATTCAAGACGGTAGAAGGCAGTTGGCGTTGCATTTAAATTTTGGGGAAATTGTAGCTAGCAGGGAAGCAATTATAGAAAGGGAGTCCCACAGGCGGGAAGTGCGAGAAAAGAAACTTATGGAGTGACAGTTACATTTAACTATTTCAACAGTAAAAACGTGGGACCTATACGCCAATTTAGTCGCGCGCTTAAATTCATTTGTTTTAACATTGTTACGTATATATCAAGGCAAAGATTTCATAGGTATTATTTATTACCCATGATCCCCGGCTGATGTTCGTTACCTGAATCCATCCCTAATATACGAGTATTGACTATAATTATCGTTTTTTATATTAAAAATATTTAAATATTTTTCCATGAAAATTTAGATATTTTTTGTGAAAAAAATATTTAAATATTTTTCATTAGATCATGGTTCTGGTGTACCATGATCTCATAACACCCCACTCCCAATAATCCTCATAGAAAATAAATTGGAAAACGACACACCGGAGGGTCATGTAGACCTTGAAGACAATATATCATGACTCACCAGTGGGCCTTTCAGACAATATACCATGACTCTCCGGTGGGCCTTGCGGACAATATACCTGGAGTCACAGGTGGGCCTTGCGGACAATATACCAGGAGTCTCAGGTGGGGCTTGCAGAAAATATACCATGAGTCTCCGGTGGGCCTTGCGGACAATATACCAGGAGTCACGGGTGGGCCTTGCGGACAATATACCATGAGTCTCAGGTGGGGCTTGCAGAAAATATACCATGAGTCTCTGGTGGGCCTTGCGGACAATATACCAGGAGTCACAGGTGGGCCTTGCGGACAATATACCAGGAGTCTCAGGTGGGGCTTGCAGAAAATATACCATGAGTCTCCGGTGGGCCTTGCGGACAATATACCATGAGACTCAGGTGGGCCTTGCAGAAAATATACCATGAGTCTCCGGTGGGCCTTGCGGACAATATACCATGAGACTCAGGTGGGCCTTGCAGAAAATATACCATGAGTCTCCGGTGGGCCTTGCAGACAATATACCATGAGTCTCAGGTGGGCCTTGCAGAAAATATACCATAACACCTCGGTAGACCTTGCGGACAATATACCATGAGTCTCAGGTGGGCCTTGCAGAAAATATATAACATGACTCCTCGGTGGACCTTGCAGACAATATAGCATGAGTCTCAGGTGGGCCTTGTATGAACCAACACATTAAGGATAGGAATGATTTAAATCTTAGAGATTTGCTTTAAATTTATATGGCATATCTTGTTAAGATATTAACAAATGTTTAGAAGGGAAAAATTGCTTTTCTTTCATCTATCGATTAGTTTCGGGCAAGAACGTACGAAATTATCTGAACGCATATAAGATTCTGCGATATATATATATTCATTTTCTTTTGGATAAGATGAGCAGCTGCAATGTCCTGCCGGTTCGTTAAACACATTTCTCTCCTATCGAAATTCCCCCATGACATTTTATCTTGTCTTTGTTAAGAAAATGGAGACCTGTCTGCAGATGCATTAATAGGCATCTTCATGCATATCTTTGCATGATATTTCTTTTAAAATCTTCTGCCAATTTAAAAAATTGTATTGACTTATTTGTTGTTTTCTAATATTTTCTTATGACAGATGCAAGTGTACGCACGCCTGCAAATGTGCACATAGGCTTAATTGCATATCTTTAAATGAAAGTTTATGTGTAGATAAGTGCAGCGATGTAAATAAAAAGTGATCCCGAGAAACATATATATGGACAATGAATATTTGCTAAAATTCATTAATTTATGAATTTATCAATTATCTTAACCAGGCTTGACTTATTTTTGGCCGCTTCATGCCGCCTAAATAAATATTTCTAAAAAAATTAAAAAATGTATTTGGGCAAATCAAGTTGCTAATTTCAAATAAATTTTAAGTTTTAGTGTTTAAAAATTACAGTGATTCATTATTTTACGAAATCAACAATTTTGAAGTAACAAAACATAATACTTAGATTATATCATAATACCATACAACCATGAATCTTAAAATTTTAGCCCGTCTCATATTTCCAATTTAAAATATAATGTTTGTACTAAAAAACTTACGCTCCTCGGATCAGTCAGTCAGTTAAGTGCCATACGTGAAACACGCTTGGGCGATCATGTCTCGAAAGAGACATGACTGACTGGGCAGAAGATTATCCCGCAGTAGGTTGCCATTGCTTTCTGCGGTAGACTGGTTGCCAGCCAAGGCTATAGAACCCAATCTGTCCTGTTATTTAACCCATAACTGGAAGGAAGATACGGATTAATACCTTTCCCAAGGGTATTTGCGCGTAAGTGAATGCAATGAATTCAACTGAAATTTGAACTCGGCTCCCCGGTTTCTCGTTCCGAGCCGATATCCACTGCACCACAACGCACATAAAAACTCGGTGTTGGAACGAGAAATCGGGGAGCCGAGTTCAAATTTCAGGTGAATTCCTTGCATTCACTTACGCGCAAATGCCGTTGGGAAAGGTATTAATTCGTCTGTTCCCTCTAGTAATGGGTTAAATAACAGGACAGATTGGGTTCTATAGCCTTGGTCGGCTACCAGTCTACCGCAGAAAGTAACGGCAATCTACTGCGGGATAATCTTCTGCCCAGTCAGTCATGTCTATTTCGAGACATGATCGCCCAAAGTGTGTATCACGTATGGCACTTAACTGAGTGACTGAATATAATAGTTGGAAACATGATTAAGTCTTCTACTGGGCATAAAGTGGGGGATCGGTTTTCCATTGTTATGAAGTAATAAACTGATCCCCCATTAATTACTACTGATTAATACAATACATCTCTTCTTCCATTCAGCTATAGTTTAAAGAGCAGGATAGAAAATCTTCTGTCCAGTCAGTCATGTCTCTTTCGAGACATGATCACCCAAAGCGTGTATCACGTATGACACTTAACTGACTGAATATAATAGTTGGAAACATGGTTGAAAATTTTTTTTTAATTGTTTCGCCCCAAACAAGGCTGTACCGGCACTGATGTGCAGGGGTTACATAAGAGAGTTAAAGTTTTAGACAAGGGGAGAGTGAAAACAATGACAAACCAGCTACAGGGAGTGAAAGAGAAAGGGCAAGAGAAAGATGTAAAAATCAGGAGTGAAGACATTTACAAAGGAAGAGAGAAAGGAAAAGAACAAGATACGATGTGCAAAGTACTCGAGTTAAGTGGATAAGAAATGGGAATTGACTTTGCATTCAAATTCTTGGCGGTTGTAGCCGTCAGGAAAGCAAGAATATGGAAAGGATTTCCATAGGCTGGAAATGCGAGAAAAGAAGCTGATGGAGTAAAATTGTCGCCTACATTTGGTTGATCTAACTTTAAATGGGTGGGACCTTGTGGCCAGTCTGGTTGCACGAGTAAATTCTTGTGGAGGGGGCATCAGTGACCTAAGTTCGTCGAGGCAGAAGCTGTGAAAATATTTATAGATGATACAGAGGGAATCCACATCACGCCGGTGAGAAAGTGGCTGGAGTCGAGCTGCCAGGTCAGATTCAATCACATATTCAAAGTGGCTTCGGCTGAGAACTTTTCAACGAATGTTCGGAAATAGGTATGTGTGTATATGTATGCCTGAATAATTGCGTGTATGGTCGCATCTTAATTACCTCTGTAGAACCCTGTCTGCGATTCGATGTGTCCGTGACAGTGTAATCATGTGGACTTAGGCTTTTGTGTAAATATCGGAGTTACGAATGTACGCATGCGTGGTTACCGTGTTGACGTTACCGTCTGTTGCTTGTTTTTGTTCAAGATTTCCCAAGAGTACATTGCATGTCGGAATTCACCGGACACGCCAGAGCAACTCAGAATAGCGGAGGACAGTCACCCGCTGAACGCGCTGACAAGTTAATCTATTAATTTAAACATTTCAGATCCCGTCACATATATTTAATCAGAGGCACTATCTTCCCTTTACTCTTCAAAATATTTTCTTATTCTTTGCTACATTCGTCTATTTTGGTCTTCAATTTTTTTCTTATTCTGTTTTTATTTGTTTTATTTTTATTTTTATTTTTTTCACCTCATTTTTTATTTTGTTTGGTCGGACATTTTGTTTTCGTTGCTTGTTACTTGACTTTATTTCTGTCCATCTGCTTTCCGCCATTTTGTTTCTGTTGCTTTAACTCTCCGTTTTTATATATTTCTTTTTTTAAAGTTGGATGTGCGTTGTGGTACAGTGGATATCGGCACGGAACGGGAAGCCGAGTTCGAATTCCAGTTAAATCCATTGTATTCACTTACGGGCAAATACCCTTGGGGAAGGTATTAATCCGTCTCTTCCTTCCAGTCATGGGTTAAATAGCAGGACAGATTGGGTTTTATAGCCTTGGTCGGCAACCAGTCTACCGCAGAAAGCAATGGCAACCTACTGCGGGATAATCTTCTGCCCATTCAGTTATGTCTCTTTCGAGACATGATCGCCCAAGCGTGTATCACGTATGGCACTTAGCTGACTGACTTTTTTAAAAAAAATTCTATTAATGATTCTTTCTTTGTTTTTCGTTCATCCTTTTAATTTCTTTTTTTCTTATTTTCGCTTTCTTCAGTTTTTAAATCTTTTTTTTGTCTTCTTTCTTCACTTTTAGTGACACTTTTTTCTTTCGTTCATTCTTTTCGTTTTAACATATAAATGCAGTGGAACCTGTCGTATGCTATCACAGCTACTGCCATAAAACAGTGGTCGTATACGACAGGTGGTCGCTCACAAAAGGCTCATAGTCATGACCTAGTTACGCCAGGAACGTATATTCCACTCATCGAAATGTACATATTAGAATTGTACCGTGTAATCTGGTAATAAATAAATATGAACATAAGAAGATGGCCTAACTTAAAGAAATTTATTCAGCATAATTCATTTTAAAGATTTAAAAACGTATTTACAACGGTCAAAAAGAATCTAAAATATTTATTTAAAAATATTTATTAGGTGGACTTTAAAAAAATCAGTTTTAGCTTTTCTTTTCATCTTCTTCTTCTTCTATGTGCCCCGTCCTTTCAGAACGTAGGCAATCATGGTCCTCCACGTCTCCCTATCTCTGGTGGCTCTTAATATGCTTTTTCCTGTTACACCTCGCAACCCCCGTTCCGTCATCCACCTAATCAGGCCATGCAAATATGTTATCCGCTGCCTTCCTCTGTCTCCTTTTCCTTCTATCTGGCCTGTCAGTATGAAGTTCTCCAACCCCTCTTTCCTCATTGCATGTCCCAGGAACTTCAGTTGTCTCTTACTGATGCTCAGTATTAATTTTCTTTTGGTTGCCATTCTTTCGAACACCTCATCATTGCTTGCAAGCTCGATCTATGATATCCCCAGCATTCTTCTGTAGAATCACATTTCCGCTGCTTCAAGTTTTGTCCTCATCTTCGATGATATTGTCCAGCATTCACTGCCATATTGAAGAACTGACATCACATAGCAATGTAGCACTCTCTTCTTTGTTTCTAGTGAAATTTTCCTGTCTCTTAATACTTTACACAGCTTCTGGAATGCGTCCTTCCCTATGTTAGAATATTTTCTAGGTATTTAAATTTTTGTACTTGCTTGATTCTGGTGTTCTCCATCTGTATTTGGCATTTTGGGTTGCTCTTTTTGCTGCTGACCATGCATTCAGTTTTCCTACAATTTATCTGTAGTCTTTTTTTGTCACTCTTCTGTAGGAGGTCTTTTAGTTTTCTTTCAGTATCTGCAATCAGCACCGTGTCATCTGCATACCTTATGTTGTTCAAATTGTGGCCTCCAATAACAAATCCTGGTGTAACATTTCGTGTCTGTACTAAAATATGTAGGTTGGAAAAATTCGCAAAATATAGAGTTTCTGTTTTTTCTTAGAATTGAGTGATAGCAAAAGAGAATCTACGATAATTCATGGAAAAAATAAACAAAGCAAAACTTAGAAAAAACTGACAGCGATCGTTGGTTGGGGGTAGAAAAACAGAGAGATAGAGATAGATAGCAAAAAGTGTAGATAGATACACACAAAAAGCAATAAAGGAACAAAAGAGATAGACATTTAAGAAAGGGACATAATTGTGATTTTCCTAGTCTCTGAATTTATCCAAGTCGGTACAGAGACTGCGATCAATTTCCTTTGAACATGTCAAATGCAATACATGTTGTACAAAGCAGACGATGTTTGATCGTGAGGTGAACTCAAGCAATGTACATTTCAACAAGAAATAACAGTTTCATACAAAAATACAATAAGAAAACAATGAGGAAGTGTTCCTGGCTTAAATAAAATCAAAATGAAATAGATTACTCATTTAGTTTCTCCTAATTTAGAAGTTCGTAGTGTACGACCAAAATGGATTTTTTTTTAAAGTGATCGCTTGATCAGTGATTTTCACTCGTTGATGTTAGTCGCTGGTCGCGTTCTGGAGGTGGTCGCTCACTAAAGGTTGATACATTAACAAATCGTCCGTGCATAGAAAAACGGTCGTTAACAACAGGAGGTTCGAAGACGAAGAGGGTCGCATACGGCAGGTTTCGATGTACTCCCTGCTTTCATTATCTTTTACAATTTTTCTCATTTCTCATTTGTTAATATTATTTTCATTCATTATTTCTTCTTTTTGTATGTAAATACTCATTCCCCTCTCTCTCTCTCTGTCACACTCTCTCCCTCTATCTCTCTCTCTGTCTCGCTTTCTCTATCACACTGTCTCACTCTCTCCCCCCCCCCCCCCCAATAATGTGTTTACTGGTTTGGTTTCTTGCTTGCTTTTACATTTCTTTTTCACCGAAGTTAAACAACGTATAGCCTAGTCAGGACTTAGATGGGTGACCGCTTGGGAATACCAGGTGCTGTAAGCGTTTAGTGACGGATGTGCGCTGTGGTGCAGTGAATATCGGCTCGGAAAAAGAAATCGGTGAGCCGAGTTCGAATTTCACTTGAATACCCCTGCATTCACTTAAGCACTGGTACCCTTGGGAAAGGTATTAATCCGTCCCTTCTCTCCAGTTATGGGTTAAATAACAAAGTTAGGACTTGGGAACTCTGCCTTTAGAAACAAATCCCAATGAATCTTGATACTCGAAAAGAAAAAAGTATTACTAGACACAAAACTTATATAAAAACAGCAATAAATGGTTGAAAAGAAAAAGGTATTACCAGCAATAAATAAATAAATAAAATTTAGTTGGCAAGAAATGACCCGCCAAAGTGTTGATATGCCATAAAAACAAAATAACCATTTCTTTTAATTTTAACATGTCTTTTTGATCATGTTTAAATTTATGTTTATTTTTATAAACATTTAAAATAATTTTGTAAAAAATAAAAAATTATTTTAAAAAATAAAAATATAAAAATATTTAAAATAATTAAAAATATTTCAAAATAGAAAATATTTCAAAATAAAAAATATTTCAAAATCTTAAAAATAAAAATATTTGAAAAAAATTTTTTTATAAAAAATAAAAACTATTTATAAAATATCTTTTATAAAAAATAAAAAATGTTTTTTATCATGTTTAATTTTATATTTTATTTTTATATTTTTATCATGTTTAATTTAAAAATGTCTTTTTTATCCCCTCCTACTCCTGCTCCTCCTTGCGTCGGTAGGATGTATTCTTCCTTCTACCACTTCCTCCAACTACTATTCAAACGTGTACATTCCTCTTCCCCACCTCTTCTCCAGTAAAAGAAACTTCTTCTTCTTCTTCTTCTTCTTCTTCTTCTTCTTCTTTGCTTTTAATTTTCTTCACTCAGGCATGCAGCGATCGACATTCCACGGAGGCCTGTAACTGCCTGTGTTTATATATATATATATATATATTCGGTCGGGTTTCAATCCTGGGTTAAAAAACAATTGGAGTCTAACCATACTGATGAGCTGTGATACAGCGAAACAGATCAGTCTGCGGATGACTATAAACACAAACTTATAACTATACTCCTTCCGAAAAACCCGCCACGTATATACGTGAAAGGAAAAAAATAGTTGCAAAAAAAGAAAGAGCTAAGTACATGAACATCAGCCAAAGGGATTCGGACCAAGCCAGTACGTAGCCCAAAGAAAAAGCCTGAGACGAGTCATCAACTAACAAAAAAGCGCTCAATACTTAAGCTGAGCAGGATAAGTAAAGTAAACCTAATGAGCCAAAAAACCTACCAACGAGACAGCGTTCCCTGAAGATCCGTTTAGGTGAAACCTTGGTAGGTTTGTTGGCTCTCTAGGTTTACACACACACACACACACACATATATATATATATATATATGTGTGTGTGTGTGTGATTATATTGCAATATAATATATATATACTGTAATGGTTGTTACAATGTTTTTAAATTCATAGTATCACTACACAAAAAAATTTCTCATGTTTCGAAGCCAGCCCATTATGTTTTGGCTACATCCTCAGGTGATTTTTTAATCACATGAGGATGAAGCCAAAAACATAATGGGCTGGCTTCGAAATATGAGAAATTTTTTTGTGTAGTGATACTATGAATTTAAAAACATTGTAACAACCATTACAGTATAACGCTCTACATTTGTATCGAGCACTCTTTATAAAAGTAAATGCATGAACAAAAAGGTAAATAAATCTACGAGTTCAACAACTTAGTTACATTATATATATATATATATATATATATATATATATATATTGAAATATATGTAAATATCTATGTATGTTGCACAAATGTATCTATATATGCATGTACAAGATAAAAAATAAAAATATTTGAGAAACAACAAAATATGGATTTAATGTGGGGCAGGCAACATTATAATGTTTCGGTTCTTATAACCATCATCAGGGCTTATATTTTTAGTAGTGTGAAGTTTTTAGTGTTACGACCTGTGAATGAATTTAGAAATGTGATGAAGAAATTAAAATTTTTAAGTCCGTTAGAAAGAATTTTAGAAAACTATGACGTCAGTCACGAAGTATTTAGAACGTTTTGATATTCACAAGAAGCCGTAACACCAAATACTTCACACTACTAAAAATACAAGGCCTGATGATGGTTATAACACCCGAAACATTATAATGCTGGCTACCTCAAAATAAATCCATATTTTGTTGTTTCTTAACTGACTGACTTAATTGTTGATGTCATTTTAGACGACATATCGACAGCTGAAATTCCTGGGACATACAATGAGGAAGGAGGGAGGGCTTGGAAAACCAAATACTAAAAGGCAAGATAGAGGGAAAAAGAGACAGAGGAAGGCAGCGGATAACATATTTGAAGGGCCTGATCAGGTGGATGACTGAACGGGGGTTGCGTGGAGTAACAGAAGAAAATATATTAAGAGCCACCAGGGATAGGGAGACGTGGAAAGCCATGATCGCCTACGTCCTGAAAGGACAACGCACATAGAAGAAGAATATTGATGCCAACTGTTTATAAGAAATTATAATGTGGATATAAAATGGGGTATTTTTTCTATTTTATAAACAATATATAAACTGATCCCTCATTTTGTGGCCATGCTAGTTTCTATACATTTATATTCTAGATTTATGGGCTTGAGCTAGTGGATGGCAGAGCGGGGTTTGGGTGGTGTAACAGGAGAAAGCGTGCTAAGAGCCACCAGGGACAGGGAGACGTAGAAGGCCATGATTGCCCACGTCCTGAAATGACAAGGCATATAAAAGAATATTTATAAGAAATTATAATGTGAATATAAATGGGGGATCAATTCTATATTATAACCAATATATAAACTGATCCCTCATTTTATGACCACGCTAGTTTCTATACATTTATATTCTAGATTTATGTGCTTGAGCGGGATTTGGGTGGTGTAACTGGAGAAAGGATGTGCGTTGTAGTGCATTGGATATCGGCTCGGAACGAGAAATCAGGGAGCCGAGTTCGAATTCCAGCCGAATTCATTGCATTCACTTACGCGCAAATACCCTTGGGAAAGGTATTAATCCGTCTATTCCTTCCAGTTATGGGTTAAATAACAGGACAGGTTGGGTTCTATAGCCTTGGTCGGCAACCAGTCTACCGCAGAAAGCAATGGCAACCTACTGCGGGATAATCTTCTGCCCAGTCAGTCATGTCTCTTTCGAGACATGATCGCCCAAGAGTGTATCACGTATGGCACTTAACTGACTGAACTGGAGAAAGAGTGCTAAGAACCACTAGGAATAGAGAGACGTGGAAAGCCATGATCACCTACGTCCTGAAGGGACAGGGAACATAGAAGAAGGAGAAGAACCGATAAAAATATTTTTCCGTCATTTTTGACGGCAGGGGCATACTCGTTATTTAATAATCTTTAACTAATACCCACAATTATTCTCGCATAGTAGTGCATCTTCATCTTATTAACACACTAGAAAGACTAAGTAAACAAGATACCCTTATTCACACACCTCACCCCTTATAGTTGACGTCATCAGATCTGCGCAAGTGACGAAGGATACAGGGGTAGGGCAAAGCAATAAAAATCTTTATCAGATGCCTCAACCAAAGGACTAGTGATTCTTGCGCTGAAGTCAGTAACGCCCATCTCTTTTCCCCTCTAGCTATGAGTCAAATAACAAGCCTTTGCTGGCAACCGGTCTACCGCAGAAAGCAATGGCAACCTACTGCAGGATAATCTGCCCAGTCAGTCATGTCACTTTCGAGACATGATCGCCCAAAACCTGTATCACGTATGACACTTAACTGACTGACTGAATATAATACTTGGAAACATAATAAAGGCTTCTACTGGGCATAAAATGGGGGAAGTTTTTTTTATTGTAATGAAGTAATAAACTTATCCCCCACTAATTACTACTTAATAATATAATACATTTCTTTCCCCTCTAGCTATGAGTCAAATAACAGGACAGATTGGGTTCTATAGCCTTGGTCGGCAACCAGTCTGCCGCAGAAAGCAATGGCAACCTACTGAGGGATAATGTTCTGCCCAATCAGTTATGTCTCTTTCGAGACATGATCGCCCAAGCGTGTATCAAGTATGGCACTTAACTGACTGACTGAATATAATAGTTGGAATAATGATTAAGGCTTCTACTGGTCATAAAGTGGGGGATCAGTTTATAACTTCATACCAATAGGAAACCGATCCCCCACTAATTACTACATAATAATATAATACATCTCTTCCCCCTCAAGCTATGAGTCAAATAACAGGACAGATTGGGTTCTATAGCCTTTGGTGGAATTCGGTCTACCGCAGAAAACAATGGCAACCTACTGCGGGATAATGTTCTGCCCAATCAGTTATGTCTCTTTCGAGACATGATCGCCCAAGCGTGTATCAAGTATGGCACTTAACTGACTGTCTTAATTGTAGGTACATCAGTGTAGTGTATATGTTGATGTCATTTTAGACGGCATATTGATATAAATATTTTGCCGTCATTTTTTACGGCAGGTACCCACTCGTTATTTAATAATCTTTAACTAATATCCACAATTATTCTAGCATAGTTGTGCATCTTCATCCTATTGACACACTAGAAAGACTAAGTAAACAAGATACTCTTATTCACACACCTCACCCCCTATAGTTGGCGTCATATGATCTGCGCAAGTGACAAAGGAGACAGGGGTAGGGCAAAGCAATAAAAATCTTTATCAGATGCCTCAACCAAAGGACTGGTGATCCTTGTGCTGAAGTCAGTAACGCCCACTAGATTTATAACTTAGCTCAGTTAAAAAAAAAAAAAAAAAAAAAAACAGCAAGGAAGGCTTGAAAGGTGGTCGAAAATTCTGTAACTTCAAAAACATTACTAATCTATCACATTTTTTTTTAATCATATCACCCCGAGCAAGGCGATAACGCCACTGATGTGCAGGGGGCTACGTAAGAGTGAAATGATTGGAAAAGAGAAAACCGTAAACCACATCCTAAACAGAGAACAAGGGATGAGCCTCTTCACCTGTTCAATAGATGTGGGTGGAGTGTGAACCGGGCGATAGTTTAGTCTATCTACTCCAATTGAAAAAATAAAGAAAAGAGTTAAAAGATTGGAAAAGCGAAAGGCGGAAACCGCATCCTAAACAGGGAACAAGGGATGAGCCTCTTCACCTGTTCAATAGACGTGGGTGGAGTGTGAACCGGGCGATAGTTTAGTCTATCTACTCCAATTGAAAAAATAAAGAAAAGAGTTAAAAGATTGGAAAAAAACAAACAGAGACCACATCCTAAACAGGGAACAATAGATGAGCCTCTTCACCTGTTCAATAGACGTGGGTGGAGTGTGAACCGGGCGATAGTTTAGTCTATCTACTCCAATTGAAAAAAAAGAAAAAGAAAAAAAGAAAAAAGTGAAAAGTTTGGAAAAGAGAAAGCCGGAAACCGCATCCTAAACAGGGAACAAGGGATGAGCCTCTTCACCTGTTCAATAGACGTGGTTGGAGTGTGAACCGGGCGATAGTTTAGTCTATCTACTCCAATTGAAAAAATAAAGAAAAGAGTTAAAAGATTGGAAAAGAAAAAACAGAGACCACATCCTAAACAGGGAACAATAGATGAGCCTCTTCACCTGTTCAATAGACGTGGGTGGAGTGTGAACCGGGCGATAGTTTAGTCTATCTACTCCAATTGAAAAAAAAAAAAAAGAAAAAAGAAAAAAGTGAAAAGATTGGAAAAGAGAAAGCCGGAAACCGCATCCTAAACAGGGAACAAGGGATGAGCCTCTTCACCTGTTCAATAGACGTGGGTGGAGTGTGAACCGGGCGATAGTTTAGTCTATCTACTCCAATTGAAAAAATAAAGAAAAGAGTTAAAAGATTGGAAAAGAAAAAACAGAGACCACATCCTAAACAGGGAACAATAGATGAGCCTCTTCACCTGTTCAATAGACGTGGATGGAGTATGAACAGGGCGATAGTTTAGTCTATCTACTCCAATTGAAAAAAAAAAAATAGAAAAGAGTGAAAAGATTGGAAAAGAGAAAGCCGGAAACCGCATCCTAAACAGGGAACTAGGAATGAGCCTCTTCACCTGTTCAATAGACGTGGGTGGAGTGTGAACCGGGCGATAGTTTAGTCTATCTACTCCAATTGAAAAAAAAAAAAAAAATAGAAAAGAGTGAAAAGATTGGAAAAGAGAAAGCCGGAAACCGCATCCTAAACAGGGAACTAGGAATGAGCCTCTTCACCTGTTCAATAGACGTGGGTGGAGTGTGAACCGGGCGATAGTTTAGTCTATCTACTCCAATTGAAAAAAAAAAAAAAATAGAAAAGAGTGAAAAGATTGGAAAAGAGAAAGCCGGAAACCGCATCCTAAACAGGGAACTAGGGATGAGCCTCTTCACCTGTTCAATAGACGTGGGTGGAGTGTGTACCGGTGATAGTTTAGTCTATCTACTCCAATTGAGAGAAATAGGAAAAACAAAAAAAAACAACAACAAAAAAAAAACGAAAGTGAGTGAAAAGATTGGAAAAGAGAAACATTTTAAAATGAAGTATTTCTCTGTTCGTGTTTTGATAAATAGGACGGTGCGGCTAGACACACGAAATCTGTACTAAAATCAACCAAAATTCAAATTTCTAGACCAGTAAAAGTTATTTCGTGCTTCTGCCCAGTCAGTCATGTCTCTTTCCAGACATGATCACCCAAAGCGAGTATTGCGTATGGCACTTTAACTGACTGACTTAAATTATTTCGACTGGAGCTAATGAGTTTTCTCATTCTGAGAATTTTGCTGTTTGTTAAATTAAATAATCGATAAACTTTCTGCATTTTGTTAACTATTTCAAAGCAGTCAGTTAAGTGCCATACGTGATACATGCTTTGGGCGATCATGTCTCGAGTAAATTCATGTATAGGGGACACCAGTGAGCTTCATCGGAACAAAAGCCATGAAAGTATTTGTAGAAGAGACACAGGGAATCCACATTGTGCCGGTGAGAAAGTGACTGCATCCGAGCTGCCAAGTCGGGATCGATCACATTACAGATTCTCCATTAGAGAACAACAAGTTACCACCCATTTACTGTAAAACCAATACTTATTACATTACAGATTCTTCGTTGGATTTGGTCAAGTACCCCTGGGTGGATAGCAGTAGCACCCGACCAGATATGGCAGCAGTATTCAACGATAGTAGTAGTCGTCTATTTTGTTTGTGTGGAAGATGGGCGAACACGTGCGTGCGTGATGGAAGCGAAAATCGCACTAAAGCTTGTGGCGTCTCACATGACCACACGAGAGTGGGGGCGAGAAGTATAAAGTCTGGAAATCTACTGGGGTAACCAATCGCTTCTGTTATCTATTATAGGCATTTGAGAATGTGTGTGGAGATTTCGTAGGTAATTTTTTTCAGGTAAGGTTTCAACTGTTTTATGTGTATGGATTCGAGTATTTTTCACCAATCCTCCACACCAACAAACAAAATAGACGATTACTTCTGTCGTACGTCCGCGAACTGTTCATTACAACCAACACAATTGTCCACTTTGATAATGGCTGATGTAAGCCGAAAGCTCAGAAAGGATTAAATAAAAACATGTATCAATATTGTGATTTACTTTCCTCTTTCAACGATAATGCTATGAAGCTTATGAAAAAATTCTACATAAAATAAATCGACAAAACTTGTCTATATTATTTAATGAAACATTCATCAACATATATATATATATATATATATATATATATATATATACTAGCAGTATAGCCCGGCGTTGCTTTGGTGTAATGAAAGCTGTAAAACTAACCCATGGTCTTGAAGCTCAGACTCAGCCTAAAGAATGTTTGTGTGAAGTTTGGTGAGAATCGGATAAAAATTGTGGAATTGTTTAAAGGACATACAGACAGATAAACAGACGCACACACAAACATCTTGCCTTATATATATATATATATTATCGATTTTATGCACTATTGTAAGAACTGCAACCTTGAAACTTCTGAATATCGTTTCCTATGTCTTTGTCTATGTGTGTATCAAATTTGATTAAAATCGATTTTTTCTATATTTATCCGGGGTACCTCGACACAAATCCTAGCTAAGAAAACTCGCAGACGCTTATAGTACAACTGTGTAAATTTTCAAGAAAGTCGGTTCAGCCGTTTCGGAGTCTATAGGTAACGGACACACACAACGTTCCATTTATAAATAGGTCTATATATATATATATATATATATATATTAGTCATCCACATACAAACCTGTTTCGCTGTATCACAGCTCATCAGTGTGGCTAGACATATCCACTCGCTTCTGGCCGGGATCGAAACTCAACCGATTTGGTGTCAGTCGAAGTCTCTACTCCCTAAGCCATCGGCGTATGGGATCAGAGAAGGGAAATTTTAACGTCTTGTATGTAAGCAGTGTATACAGACGCCAGTCACCGAGAGAACTCAATTCATTTCTGAAGAGTCACGCATTATATATATATATATATATATGTGTGTGTGTGTGTGTGTGTGTGTGTGTGTGTGTGTGTGTGTGTGTGTGTGTGTCAATAACGAGTTTCTTTTTTCTTATTTCTATTCATTTAGTGACTGTCTTTTATATTTTTCTAGTTCGTATCAGCCAGTCATTTATTTTTCTTACTTGTCATTTACTTGTGCCCTGGGTTTTACAAAAGGGTAGATCTACCCAAGTGAGGTGAATAATTTTGACGTTAGTAGATTGACGCAGGACCTCTGTCACCTGAGTCATTCATGCCTCGACGGTGCACTGAAACTCCGGTAACCCGAAACACCTTTTATTTGGAAATATAATGACAGCAATTCAGTCACGGCCCATTTAAGCAGGAGATGAAGATATTGGCGACTAACCAGCTCATGACACCATTCATTCTCTCACATATAACCTATATAAAGGATTGCTTTTCTTTCGATGGAAAACGGAGTAACTAGTTGACAAATACATGACATTATTATATACCTACTAGCACTATAGCCCGGCGTTGCTCGGGTGTAATGAAAGCTTTAAAACTAATCCATGGTCCTGGAGCTCAGACTCAGCCTAAAGAATATTTGAAATAATAAAATAATTGCGACAATTTACCAATCGCACCTTATATACATATATATATATATATATATATATATATATATATATATATATATATTAATATTCTTTTCATATATTTTACTAACAGTATAGCCCGGCGTTGCTCGGGTCTAATGAAAGCTGTAAAACTAATCCATGTTTCTGGAGCTCAGACTCAGCCTAAAGAATATTTGTGTGAAGTTTGGTGAGAATCGGATAAAAATTGTGGATTTGTATAAAGGACATACAGACAGATAAACAGACACAAACACAAACATCTTGCCTTTTATATATATATATATATTATCGATTTTCTGCATAATTGTAAGAACTGCCACCGTGAAACTTCTGAATATCGTTTCTTATGTCTTTGTCTATGAGTGTATCAAATTTGATTAAAATTGGACCACTCTTTCTATAACCCGAGTTTTTCGATTATCGATTTTCGATATTTATCAGGGGTACCTCGACACAAAACCTAGTTAAGAACACTCGCAGACGCTTATAGTACAACTGTGTAAATTTTCAAGAAAATCCGTTCAGCCGAGTCGGAGTCTATAGGTAACGGACACACACACACACACACACACACACACATATATACACAGACAGAGACAATGTTCCATTTATAAATAAGTTTAGATATGAAAAACGTTTTTCGAACTCATTCTTAAAATGAATGAAAACTCTACAATATTCGGCATCACATTCTTTTGTCTTCAAGTGAGAGGACGAAATTAGCAGTACAGGGTTACAAGAATTCCACCAAACGATTTGACTAATAGATAACGACACGTAAATGACGTTAAAGTCGGCCGGTGGGTTCCTTTTTATTGAAATGTGTCGGGTTAGTCAAACCGAGAGAATATTCTGCATGGCTGGGACCATTAACTTCATCGGTTTTGGGCAGAACATATCTTTGTTTCAATCGCAATTCACTCCCCGTGTTAAATGCTTGTCTCCCACACCCGCCAATAGGAACCATCCTTTTCCGCCCTAAGAGGAAATCGACGACATAACTTTTCTCCCTTTACCCTTAGTCCAACACCAAGTTTACGTCCTTGGGGGACTGTCCGCAACACCAAACGGGTCAGTTGTAGAGATAAGGGCCAATTCTTCTGCCGCTCTGAAAATAGATACGCTTGGCACTGATGAAACAAGATGATGGACATAACTTTAGGCGTCAAGATGTTAGTCAATTAAAAAGTAATAGCCCTGGGAGTAAATAAACGGGGTGGCTCGGCGATTTAAGAAAGGGAAAGTAATGAGAGGTGGTCAGTCAGTTAAGTGCCATACGTAAATACACGTATGGGTGATCATGTCTCGAAAGTGACATGAATAACTGGACAGAAGATTATCCCGCAGTAGGTTACCATTACTATCTGCGGTAGGCTGGTTGCCAACCAAGGCTATAGAACCGAGTCCGTCCTGTTATTTGACTCATAGCTAGAGGAGGAAGAGATGTATTATATTATTATGTAGTACTTAGTGGGGGATCGGTTTCCTATTGTTATGAAGTAATAAACTGATTCCCCACTTTATGACCAGTAGAAGCCTTAATCATTATTCCAACTATTATATTCAGTCAGTCAGTTAAGTGCCATACGTGATACACGCTTTGGGTGATCATGTCCCGAAAGAGACATGACTGACTGGGCAGAAGATTATCCCGCAGTAGGTTGCCATTGCTTTCTGCGGTAGACTGGTTGCCAACCAAGACTATAGAACCCAATCTGTCCTGTTATTTGACTCATAGCTAGAGGGGGAAGAAATGTATTATATTCTAAGTAGTAATTAGTGGGGGATCAGTTTATTACTTCATAAAAATAAAAAACCTGTCCTCGACTTTATGCCCAGTAGAAAACTTAATCATGTTTCCAACTATTATATTTAGTCAGTCAATTAAGTGCCATACGTGATACACGCTTGGGCGATCATGTTTCGAAAGTGACATAACTGACTGGGCAGAAGATTATCCCACAGTAGGTTACGATTACTATCTGCGGTAGACTGGTTGCCAGCCAAGGCTATAGAACATCCATGATAAGAGGTGGTAGATAACCGAAATGGTTCCATCTAACTATTTATCAACAGACTTTCAAGAGTTCGCATTCGTTTCCTGGAAATCCGTCTCTGGACAAAAACAATTTTTTGGCTTGTAAAACTAATTCTAAAACTGGTCAATCATTTTAGGCTATGATGTCAATTCCTCTTCTGTTCGATGGGGCAAATGTGATGGAGCCATCAATGTTATCGTTTTAGTTACAATCTGCTTGGTAAAAGGGACTTATTTCGGAAGGATGTTGGTTATAGTGCAGTGGATATCGGCTCTGAACGAAAAATCGGGTAGTCGAGTTCGAATTCCAGTTGAATTCTTTGCATTCACTTACACGCAATTACCCTTGGGAAAGATATTAATCCGTCTCTTCCTTCCAGTTATGGGTTAAATAACAGAACAGATTGGGTTCTATAGCCTTGGCTGGTAACCAGTCTACCGCAGAAAGCAATGGCAACCTACTGCGGAATAATCTTCTGTCCAGTCAAATCTTTCTAGCATGATCGCCCAAGCGTTCATCACGTATGGCATTTAACTGACTGTCTGTTTCTTTGTGAAGCAGGAGATATCGACACTGAACGAGAAATCGGGGAGCTATGTTCGAATTCCAGTTGAATTCATTGCATTCAGTAACGCGCAAATACTCTTGGTGAAGGTAGTATTCCGTCACTTCTCCCTCCACCTATGGATTAAATATCAGGAGAGATTGGGTTCTATAGTCTTGGTGACTAGTCAGTGTAACGCCGAAAGTAATGGCAACCTACTGCGGGAAAATTTTCTGCCCAGTTAGTCATATCTCTTTCGAGACATGATCGTACAAATCACAAGAAAAAGATACATGACGCAACAAAAATACTGAGATGCAGAAGGATACTGAGGATAACTTGGACACTGAAGAGAACATGTGAACAACGACGAAGTCTTAGAGAAAATGGAAACAAAAAGGAAATTTATTCTTAACATCGAGAAGAAACAGTTAGGGGCCATAACGAAGAAAGATGACTTAGAAAATCTGATACGCATATGGCTGATCGATTACAAGAGAGGCAAAGGAAGACACCGCGTAGTTTACTTTGTGAGCATTACTAAACGAATGGCGGAAGAAGGTTAAGGAGACTTAATAAAATGAGAAAAAAATATTGAGGGTCATGATCGCCTACGTCCTGAGGGGGACACGGCTATTTGAAGAATTAGCACTCAACGATTTTCTAAATTGCAAAAGCCATTGCGTCTTTTCAATCACATAATTCTTTTTGATCCAATGCAGAAAGATCATACTGAATCAATTGATTGATATCCATTATGAAGATTCTGCCCACACTATCGGATGGGGTCATAAACAAAAAGACGCATGTCCCAGTGGATATAAGCGCTGTGAGTTCAAAACCAGACTACAGCAGTGGTGAGCATAGAAATTAAAAGAGTTAACTTAAAGGGAGATAACTAGATGGCTACTGGAATTGGCATCACACATGGAATGAGCATGATATAAACCAGTGATCGACATAAAGTGTTGGGTTAGAAATTTCAAGCACCTGAAGAAGGAAAAAACGTACAACGGCCGAAACGTCGTAAACATGACAATTTAGATGAAGACAACAGTCCGAACAATGTAAACAATGTAAATAATGTAAATACTACCTCATCTCAGAAGTATAGACAAATATAGAAGGCCGGAGCGTACAACGGCCGAAACATCGTAAACATTGTAAAATAGATAAGGACAACAGCCCGAACAATGTAAATAGTGTAAATACTATCTCGTCTCAGAAATATAGACAAATATAGAAGGCCGGAGCGTGCAACGGCCGAAACGTACAACGGCCGAAACGGCGTAAATATGGCAATAAAGATGAGGACAACAGTCAGAACAATGTAAATAATGTAAATACTACTTCATCCCAAAAGTATAGACAAATATAGAAGGCCGGAACGCACAACGGCCGAAATGTCGTAAACATGACAATAAAGATGAAAGCAATAGTCTTCACAATGTAAACAATTTAGATACTACCTCATCTCAGATATATGGATAAATACAGAAGGCCGGAGCACACAACGACCGAAACGTAGTAAATATGACAGTAAGAATGAGGAAAACAGCCCGAACAATGTAAATAATGTAAATACTATCTCGTCTCAGAAATATAGACAAATAGAGAAGGCCGGAGCGTACAACGGTCGAAACGTTGTAAATTTGGAAATAAAGACGAGCACAGCAGTCCGAACAATGTAAATAATTTAAATACTACCTAATCTTAGAAGTATAGATAAATAAAGGTTTCAGTTGAAAATTTATAGCACCTGAAGAAGACCGGAACGTACACGGTCGACACGTCGTAAAGATGGCAATAACGAAAAGGACAGCAGTCCGAACAATATAACTATTGTAAATGCTACCTAATCTTAGAAATATAGATAAATAAAGGATTCAGTTCGAAATTCCTAGCACCTGAAGAAGGCCGTAGCGTACTATGGCTGAAACATCGTAAACATAGCAATAACGATAAGGACAACAGTCCAAACAATGGAAATAATATAAAGGGCAAATAAAACGTTAACAACACAATTATCACAACTTAAACCCACAGTAGATAAAAAGCGATCGATAACCCGAATCTTATATACAATATTTCTAAGCCCAAACATTCTTTCAACGAAGCGGTGGTGGATTTAAGTTTTAGCTTAAATTTTGACACGGGATTAAGAAAAGATGACACTCGAACAACATTAACTAAAAACCATGAATACAACTAAACTGAATTTGAAAAAGATTTCATACAAGATATCTTAGCAACTACCACAGAAATTCCAATGAAACTACATTACCCAGAAGACATATGTTCTTCTTCTATGTGCCCTGTCCCTTCAGGACGTAGGCAATCATGGTTCTCCACGTCTCCCTATCCCTTGTGGCTCTTAGTATGTTTGCTCCTGTTACTCCTGGCAACCCCCGTTCCGTCATCCACCTGATCAGGCCCTGCAAATATGTTATCCGTTGCCTTCCTCTGTCTCTTTTTCCTTCACTCTGGCCAGTCAGTATCAGGTTCTCCAGGCTCTCCTTCCTCATTGCGTGTCCCACAAACTTCATCCACCTGATCAGGCCCTGCAAATATGTTATCCGCTGCCTTCCTCTGTCTCTCTTTCCTTCTATCTAGTCCGTATCAGGTTCTCCAAGCTCTCCTTCCTCATTGCATGTCCCAGGAACTTCAGTTGTCTCTTCCTGATGCTCAGTATTAATTTCCTTTTTGTTGCCATTCTTTCCAACACCTCGTCGTTGCTTGCATGCTCAGTCCACAATATCCGCAGCATCCTTCGGTAGAACCATATTTCCGCTGCTTCCAGTTTTGTCCTCATTTTCGATGATATTGTCCAGCATTCGTATAGAAGAACTGACATCACATAGAAGACATGTACTGCTATGAAAAACTTATCCTGTAAAAAAAAAAAAACGAAAAACATTCATCATGACTCTATCCAATAAAAACGAAGGAATAGTAATTATATATATTCATCCGCAGACAGATCTGTTTCGCTGTATCACAGCTCATCAGTACGGTTAGACTCTAATTACTTTTAAATCAGAATTGAAACCCGATCGAATTGGCATCAGTCGGCGATTCTACCTCTGGGCTATGGGCGCTTGGTAGAAGAAGGCAGACTTTTTAGTGTGTATATTATGATTATCCGCGCCCAATAGTCAGGGTACTCTAATTCATTAGTGAATGAGCGATGCGTACCTGCCAGGGTAGCTATTGTTTTTCAAAGTCTTCCATAGTGCTCAATCAGGGTGTGAGAGCGTAAATAGTCATCCGCAAACAGATCTGTTTCGCTGTATCACAGCTCATCAGTACGGTTAGACATCCGATTGCTTTTTACCCAGGAGTGAAACCCGACCGGATTGGCGTCAGTAGGCGATTCTACCTCTGAGCTATGGGCGCTTGGTAGAAGAAGGCAGACTTTTTAGTGTGTATATTATGATTATCCGCGCCCAATAGTCAGGGTGCTCTAATTCATTAGTGAATGAGCGATGCGTACCTGCCAGGGTAGCTATTGTTTTTCAAAGTCTTCCATAGTGCTCAATCAGGGTGTGAGAGCGTAAATAGTCATCCGCAAACAGATCTGTTTCGCTGTATCACAGCTCATCAGTACGGTTAGACATCCGATTGCTTTTTACCCAGGAGTGAAACCCGACCGAATTGGCGTCAGTAGGCGATTCTACCTCTGGGCAATGGGCGTTCGGTAGAAGAAGTCAGTCTTTTTAGCATGTATATTGTCATTATACCCGCTCAATAGCCAGAGTGCTCTAATTCATTACTGAATGAGCGATGCGTACAAGCCAGAGTACCTACTGTTTTTCAAAGTCTCCCATTCTTTCAGAGTGCTCAATCAGGGTGTGAGAGCGTAAATAGTCATCCGCAAACAGATCTGTTTCGCTGTATCACAGCTCATCAGTACGGTTAGACTCCGATTGCTTTTAACCCATATATGTGTATATTATCATTATACACGCCCAAAAGCTGAGAGTTTTCTAATTCATTGCTGAATAGTGACGTTAAGCAATCCGTATTAAGTAAACTTTATTTGATAAATCATTCAAATGGATCCTAGTAATATAATATTAAATATTATAAAATATTAAAAATGAGCCGCTAAAAGAGCTCAATGTTTTTAACTACAGAGAAAATATTTATTAAGCAATAAATGTCGAATCATCTCATCTGGGAAATAGTCTTTTACGGAAGACGAAGATGTCAGCAGAGGTATCTTGTCAATCCCGGTGTGGACTAAGTCCGTGTAGGAAATGCAAATTAATGTCATAATGTCTGTGTTTTATATTTATATAATTTCTCCCCTTTAAGACTAAAAACCTTCCACCCTCCCTGAATATATATACATTTATATATATATATATATATATATATATATATATATATATATATATATATATATTTTCTAAACATATACTGTTAAATATAAGGGACAATGAATGTCTATTATGTTTAATCATGAGCCGTTCTAAAGGTCGTATTTTGGCTTTAATTTCAGTTGAAAATAAAGACAAAAATTCTCCAACATTTGGATAATTTTTTATTAATTTGGTTCTAAGCTTTCGGCTCACATGAGCCATCTTCAGAGAGGTTGTTATAACGGTAATACAGTAACATCTACCATCACCGACGATTTTATTTTGTGTTGACATAAAACTCCGCTAGGCAACGGCAATAGTTACTAAAAATAACAAACGCAGTTCGCAAATTTGGCAATGCGGTTCTATAACGTCACACCGCGTGATAGCGCGAAATGACAACAGAACCATGTATTCAAATGCAATGTAATGTGTTATGACCAGATTTAAACGTGATTTTATTAAGTGTGCGTTGTTTGGGTTTAATGTACATGACCTCCAATATTAACAATAGCAACTATTTAACAGTATATGTTTAGAAAATTATTTGCTGCCTCGATACACTATATATATATATATATATATATATATATATATATATATATATATATATTAATTCAGATACTTTAATCCAAGCGAAAAAGGCAGGAAGGTAAATTCCAAAAACCCGATCCTAATTAATATTAAAAATTTCATTTTAATATTAAAAAATGATACAGGAAGAGAGCTCCATGTAATAAAATATAACAGAGCAAATATAAATTAAAAAAGGATTAATTCAATGATATTGAATGACCATTTCGATATGAAAATCTTTTTTTATTTTATTTTTTATTTTATTTTTTATTTTATTTTTTAATTTCTTTGCAAATCTATTTAAAAAGGAAAATTAGACTGATTTTTCTCCAGTTTCTGAAAGGTTTTTTCGGTTGCTGAGGTGATGTGTTATCCACCGTGGGGATTTTCATATCGAAATGGTCATTCAACATCATTGAATTAATCCTTTTTTAATTTATATATATATATATATATATTCTATAACATAATGGAAGTTAAACTTAAAAGATTTATTTGGAAAAAAAACTTCCTTTTAAAGATTTTATATCCTTTGATTATTTAATTTTTAATATTTGACTGTCTTTTTATTGTAATTTTTATCAATTATTGTTATCATGTTTATTATTATTATTATTATTATTATTATTATTATTATTATTATTATTCCTGTGAACAACTTTTATGAAATAGTATTATTGATGTCTTTAAGAATAATAATCAGCACTTATCCCTACCTTTTTTTGCAACATTCTTATCATCCACGGTAAAAATATTATTGTCATAACTAAAATGATAAAAAATTAGTAAGTACACAATGAAGATATTATTTTTACCGTTAGAATCAACAGAAAAAACTGACAATGCAATTCTTCTAATGAAAATACGACCACTAAATTTACTGTCATGTATTTACTAAAAGTTCAGGCCAATGTCATCTTCTCGGTTGTGATGAAAATAATAACTAATAACTAATGACTCCAATAATAACTAACACTGGAAACCTAACCTCATCACCCGATATTTTTTTTTCCTCGCATGATTCTTTTTGTTTGGATAAATCATTAACCCATTCATTAATGCATGAATTTTGGTCTGATGAGCGGTCTGTAAGAGCTTCGCGAAATAAGCTATTACCAACGGATTTATAGAAATATATAACTTATTTTCACTATATATATATATATATATATATATATATATATATATATATATATATGTATGTATGAATGTATGTAACAATTAAGGCAGACACGCTATTCCATGGTTAATATATATATTCAATTAGAGTACACGAAAAAAATCGCAAGATCGCCAAGACCTACCGCGGTTTCGCACAACGGCTCGTCAGCCCTGACGAGCCGTTGTGCGAAACAGCGGTAGGTCTTGGCGATTTTGCGATTTTTTTCGTGTGTTTTTGCTCTGCGTGACTGCCTTTTTGTTAACACTTTTTGGTTAGTTTAGTATCGAGCACTTTTCTTTCCTGGTGGTTCGTTCCGTTTGAGGGTTTTTTTTTCTTTACTGTGAAGAACCGTATGTATTGTCGGTCCTACGCAGTTTTCTTTTTTTTCCCCTCTTTGTCCAAAGCTCTATAGCCGAGGACAATAACGGAGTTAGATTCTGCTGGTTATTTGTGGTCTTTAAAAATTACTTGTGTAACATTTTAAGATTAGAATACGTACAGAGTCGGTTTTATTATTATTATTCAATTAGAGTAGATAGACTAAACTATCGCCCGGTTCACACTCCACCCACGTCTATTGAACAGGTGTAGAGGCTCATCCCTTGTTCCCTGTTTAGGATGTGGTTTCCGGTTTTCTCTTTTCCAATCTTTTCACTCTTACGTAGCCCCCTGCACATCAGTGGCGTTACCGCCTTGCTCGGGGGGATATGATTAAAAAAAAAAGTGGAAGTATAGGCCTATTTCAGGCGATCTATCTTCAGCTTTCGTCTTTATTGTACAGAAGATTTTACACGATATATAAACAGCCCTGAGAAAAGAAAACATCATAAAGATGTTCTCACAAATTTTTGAAATCAGTATGAATCTGTTCAGTTAGAGAGACAAATTCTTTGAACATATACACATATATATATATATGTAGAAACTCCGACTGACACCAGATCGGTCGAGTTTCGATCCCGGCCAGAAGCAAGTAGACATCTAGCCACATAGATGAGCTGTGATACAGCGAAACAGGCTTGCATGTGGATGACAAATATATTATGCACTTATTACGATTGCGCTCTCTGGAGAGGAAAATCTTTTAAAAATAGTTACCACTTCTGTGATTTACGCGTTACTCTTCAGCGATGAATTGAGTTCTTCCGGTGACTAGCGTTTTTATACACCGCTTATATATGACAAGCTAAATTTTCCTCTATCTCAATCTATGGCTTAGGGAGTAGAGACTTCGACTGACACCGAATAGGTCGAGTTTCAAACCCGGCCAGAAGCAAGTAGGTGTCTAGCCACACTTATGAACTGTGATACAGCGAAACAGGCTAGTACGTGGATGAGAAATATATATATATATATATATATATATATATATATTGTGCCAAATTCATGTCAACTATAAGCAAGACGAATTTTCTTTTAGAAATACTATACCGAAAAATACAATCCCAGTTGGTCCAAGCAAGAAAAATAAATTAATTATGTAATAGAACTAAAAGCTAACCTTGTCATCAAAAATTACATCATGCCCACAAAATTTGAGTATAACCCTAAACTACATTTGCTTCAAGGCCATTGTGAGATTGGAAGTTTTCATGATTGTAAAATCACCTCTTAACTGCTGTTGTCCCTTGACCTTGTGTAATAGCACCTGTTAGGATCCCAGCTATGAGTAAACAGTCAATTCTCAAACACAAAAATTATGGAAGTATAAAAAGTAATTTTTATAGAAAAATACCAACAACACATTATATAAAAATACCATCAATAACTATTTATAGTACAACTATCAACAACGCCTATTTTTATTTTATTTTATTTTATTTTATTTTATTTTATTTTATTTTTGTAGTCGACATCATAGTATTTAAATATTTATATTGGGCATCAAATAACCCATCGAGGTAGATATGCCGCTAAACAAAATCAACTCGCCCTAAATTTTACTACCAAATAAAATTTTGAGAGGCAAGACTTGACGTCTTTTCTTGATGATAAGTCTATCAGGTTTGTTTAGTAATCTGAACACACACACACACACACACACACACACACACACACACACACACACACACACACACATTCCACGCTGATTTTCGTCACTTTTACACCAGGTCTTTCTCCTCGTCCCTCATGTATCAATGTCACCATCTGCTCTCCATTTGCAGATCAGAATCCACCACAGACCTTTGCCCGAAGGTTTGAAACCCAGTCCTCTTCGCTTCGGTCTCTCTACCCCAATGTTTCCCAGCTGCCACCCTTGGTATCCAGCTGACCATTACTGATTTAATTTTGAATTTGGTACACTGACGCATTCTGTGTGACCAGCGGTCTTGCAAGGGGTCAGTCACTGGACCAAATGATGTTCTCTTGTTGACGTTAGGATCGCTATCAGTCTTACTAGTTCGGGTTATCTGGGAAGCATTTACTGAATTCTCGAAGTAAAATGACGTGTTAGGCGGGGCCAGAGCGTTCATGGCGTCAAGCACAGGGAAAAGCTTTAGGGGTGGAGGTTGGTTTAAGCGTTTTGCATGGTGTCTTGGACTGAGACATATAACTACTGATCGGTAAGAATGAGAGCCTATTAACATTTTTCTGTTCATTTTCAATTCAACTCTATTTTTCCAGGTCTGTTCACTTGTTTAGTGCAGCTGTTGTGGCTGGAAATAAATTAATTTTACAGAAAGACAATTAAGTTCTGGCGAAATTTCTAAATGGTGGTCGCATTTTACCTTTTATAACTGACAATTTACCAACAGAAACACTAATGTGTGTGTCTCTCTCTGTGTGTGTGTCCGTTACCTATAGACTCCGAGACGGCTGAACCGATTTTCTTGAAAACTTACACAGTTGTACTATAAGCGTCTCCGAGTGTTCTTATCTAGGTTTTGTGTTGAGGTACCCACAATAAATATCGAAAATCGATAATCGAAAAAATCGGGTTATAGAAGGTGTGGTCCGATTTTAATCAAATTTGATACACTCAGAGACAAAGACATAAAAACGATATTCAGAAGTTTCAAGGTTGCAGTTCTTACAATAGTGCAGAAAATCTATAATATATATATATATATATATATATATATATATATATATATATATAAAAGGCAAGATGTTTGTGTGTGTGTCTGTTTATCTGCCTGTATGTCTGTATTTTTTTTTTCAGCTCTTTTACTTTAGTTTTTGCTTCGGGTTTGGCTCTAAGTAGGTATAATTGTAGTTCTTAGTCTCAGCCATGATACTATTTACTCAGAGGACTTATTTAGCATTCAAAATTCAGTTTACGACGAAAAAATCTTATTTGATATCGATACCAGGAAATCAAAATTTGACTTACATCCATTCATTTTTCTTTCAGTCTACGGTTTCGCTTTAACTGGAAACAACAATTGCTTTTTAGTCTTTCGTGCCAACGCCCAAAGAGTCTGAGCTCCAGGACCATGGATTAGTTTTAAAGCTTTCATTACACCCGAGCAACACCGGGCTATACTGCTAGTATATATATATATATATATATATATATATATATATATATATATATATATATGGTGCGATTGGTAAATTGTCGCAATTATTTTATTATTTCAAAAATTCTTTAGTCTGAGTCTGAGCTACAGGACCATGGATTAATTTTAAAGCTTTCATTACACCCGAGCCACGCCGGGCTATACTGCTAGTATAAATATAAAAAAAAGTTAGTCAAGCAGAAGGTCGTTGTAGTAGGGTGCATTGTGAGAATAAAAAAACTTACACTTGAGAATTAGTCTGGTATAAACATTACATTACAGCAGGGGCTCGTCAATTTTATTTCGTGTTTTATGCGAAAAGTGCACTTTTTAACTTACGAAAACATTACTTAAATATTTGCCTTTGGAATGTCTACCTAAGCGTACTGCTCCCTGAGGCTACAAGCTACGCAAATTTAGAAAATGACCCGCGGTGTAAATAAGTTTTGCTTATTAGAGACCAAAGAAATATTTTAAATTAAAAATAAAGAGAAAAAAAAAATGAAAATATTCTTTTCTAGTTTTATTTTTTATTTATTATTTATTAATTTTATTCTCTTTTAATGCAGTCTTGGATGTTTTCAGTTTAATGTAATATGAAATAATAAGGAACTTTATAAATATACACTCTTGTGCTAACGAATGGAAACGACATCTTTCACCATACGGTCATTTTAGACGCAGTGGAGTGTCATGGTGTAATTGATTTTCGATTTTTTTCCCTCAGATTAGGTAATGTGCACTCGTATGTAGTAATATGAATATATTTATATATGATAAAGACTATATATATATATATATATATATATATATATATATATATATATATATATATCAAAGTAATTACATAGTGTGGGCCTATTGCAGCCGAACCATCTTCAGCTTTTGTCTTTATTGTACATAAGATTTTAAACGAAAGACGGAAGCTGACGATGGTTCGTCTGAAATAGGCCCACACTTCCGCTTAACCATGGAATAACGTATCTGTCTTAATTTTTACATATATATGCTCTATATGTATTTATATACATATATATTTAGTGCTCTACTAGAGAGTTATTCTACCACTTTATGTACAGGACACTCCTTTGGATTCTTCTATATTTACACTATATATATATATATATATATATATATATATATATATATATATATATATATATATGTAAATTCAAAAAGAATTTAAAGAGGGAATAGCTATTTTCAACGTGTCAGTTTAAGATATGCATTGTCAACCCCGTTTCATAAAAAAATAAAGAAAAATTCTAATGTCGGTGACAGGGGCTAGTAAAGGAAGGGGTGGGGAAAGCACATAATTCAACCCAAGTTGCCGAAATTATATTGTGTCCTCTAGCTAGATTAGTTTTAATATTTATTTTTTAATAATTAATATTAATAAAATCTTTATTGGGATTTTACCATCAAACCGCTTTCTTTTGAATCTATCTATCTATCTATCTATCTATCTGCATATATATATATATGTATATATATATATATATATATATATATATATATATATATATATATATATATCCGTGTGTGTATAGAATGAGGGGAGAAAAAAGAAAAATTTTTTCCGTCCAAAATATTAATTTAAAACAGTGCTCAATATATGATGTATAGAGCTTTGAATATTTATTATAAATATTCACAACCAACCCCCACGAATATTTATTATAAGTATTCCAACCAACCCCCACGAAGGAAATCCTATAAAATAAAAAAATATTCCATACCGAAAAAATCAAAATTGGAAAGAAAAAACACCCCACCCCTATCACGTCTATCTAAGAAAACCCAAAGTGAAAACCTAGACAGAGGATCAAAGTAAATACATGAATTCGGTCCATTAAGAGCAGACATCAATCAATTAAACGATAGCTAACCATAAAAATGATCACTCAACACACCGCCCTCTTAGAAATTCTAACCAAAAGATATACCCGACCGATAAAACATACATTCCAACAGATAATACAATTAATCAACAATTTCACACTTACACACCAGATTCTTCAAAAGTCTAACGGTCAAAACGAGAGACACATTCACTTAATTACCAATAACCCCAACCAACCCCCACGACAACAACGAACCAAATATAAACAGAGAATGATTCCAAACCTTTATTTCTCCCGATGATGTGTTTGAGTCCAAACACTGAAACAGCCATATGATTGTAGAGAAGAGGACATATATAGAAGAAATTATGTACATGTTCTAAAACATAATTTATAATATATATATTTATCATTAGAACTTTAGTAGGTCACATAGGAGGAAAATTATGAAAAATAGTGACAGGTTATAGGGGGTGACAGTGAGGTATCTTTTTTATGTGTTAAAGAGTTCAATATCAAAGATATATATTATGTAAATATATAAGTGGAT